>BQNB010069883.1:3923-33333 GCA_026074375.1 Tanacetum coccineum
TATGATTTCCTTGTGTTTCTTTTTATAAAATTCGAACCATATGTATACCCTTTTAGGGTTTATGTATTTTCAAAATCATTCTATTTACAAAACAAGTTGTACAACCAATGTTTATGCATCAAAAGAAATAGAAAAGTACAAGTTATTTGAAGATTAGAAGACTTACAAAGAAAATGATTTTTAGAGATGAACAAAGATAAAGAACAACCCAAATGTTGTTTGTGTTATACCCGAATGATCTTAAACGATCAAACTTTCAACTTGTCTTCAAAAGGAAGTGATTAAAAATGGAAAATGTATGGTTTTATGTGTTTTAGTGTGTGTGCCAAATGGATAGAGGGAGAGAGCACAAAGAAATATATTTTTGGTGTGTAATGAAGGAATGGAATGAAATGAGAGTGAACAAGTGAGATAAATAGCCTAGTTTTACACACATTTCACACACTAATGTGTGTGTGTGTCGTTGGATATGAAGGACAAACGAAAGGGGACCATTTTGATCTTCAAATCACAATACACCATGGTACAAGTCCCTTTTTTAAATTCAAGCAAGCTTGTCTAGATCATTTTCAAATTTTTGGCATCCTAGGAGTGCAAGGGGGTGTTTGTTCGATGGTATTCAAGGCAAGGGGGGACCAAATTGGTCTCCAACTTTCTAGGAAATACTAGAGCTCAAAAATGATTTAATTTCACCTAGTATGCATGCAAACCAAAAGATACTTGCATTATTCGGAATACGCAAATAACGAAACATGTAACGGCATCACGAAAAATTACAAAATTTTAAATATTGCTTAAAAACATAAAAACGTGGCTATTGTCAAAATACTACAACGTTTGGTGTCCCGGTTCGCTCCCGGTGACGATTCTCAGATAATAACGAAACAACTTCCCGGCTAAACGGTAAAGTTAAACAAAACATTTTTAAAATTCAAATTTCTACACGGAAACGACTAATTTACTGAACAGAAATTCTCGGGTTGTCACAATAAATTTATATATTTTCTTAATTTCTATCACAGTATATTGTCTGTTAAGTATTTTTGGTTTGTATCTTTGTAATTATGTTTCAAATTATTTTGTAAAAATACATTTATTTGATCATATCTTGACTCGTTGTGCCTTAACCCTATAAATTGACACACATTAGTTACAACACATTCACAATACTCTTTCCATTGTTTACATCTCATTTGTATTCTATCACTCAAAAATGTCCCTCATTGTTACCAAAACTAACATGATCAAGGAGTTAACATCATTGCAAGATGATTGGTGTATCAAAGTAAGGATTATACGTTTAAGGAAATTAATGGCCTTCAAAGATCCATTGGAAAATTGGAAGATTGAGATGGTTCTACAAGACGAGGAGGTATTATTTGCATTTGTATAGTTTTTGTTGTACAATTCTTTTCATATTTTTCATAGTTGTAATATTGTTATTGTACATTTAAATTACAGGAAAACAAGATTGTTGCCACTATGAAGGAGAGTATCTGTCCTAAGTTTGAAAAGTGTTTGGAAGAAGGCAAATGCTTCTATATTTCTACCTTTTCTGTTGAGGACAGCCAAGGAACTCCCAAGATCATTGAAAACAAAAATAAAATCCATTTTTATAAGGCTACCGATGTCACTCCATGTGACACTTACAGTGGATCAGTGCATGGATTTAGGTTTAAAAGCTTTGACACTCTCATTTAAGAGGAAAACCAATCTAACATGTCTTACGGTTTACAAAAAATCCCTTTTAAATTCAAATCCTTATTAATCATATTAACATTTTGATTACTCATGTATCTTCACATTTGCTTATGTATTTATACAGATCTAATAGGAGATCTAATCTCTTGTGGTACCATCGACCATGCTATGGTTGATGGGAATATGCGACCGTTTATCTGTTTGGAGTTAGAGGATTTAACGTAAGTCATTTGTAATATCACTTTGTAAAGTCATATGTAATATCACTTTGTAAAATGTCATCGACCATGCTACTGGTGCCATTTGTTATTTGTTATGGTACTAAACTTAGGAATATCACTTTATGGGGTGACTATGCCCTCCAGTTGAACAACACATTAGGCGATCAACAAAACTTGGGCCATGTTGTCATCATCTTGCAGTTCATGAAGCAAAAATCTATGAACGTGAGACTTATTTTTCATCGAAAACTATTACTCATTTGTCATTGTTATCCATTATTTAAAAATATCAAATTTAGTTATTTCAACAGGTAAACCTGTTGTCTCGAGCATATTCGGTGTTTCAAAGCTTTTTATTAATGAAGATATTCCTGACATACACAACTTTAAGCAACAGTGAGTTGTTAACACAACAATAATGTTAACATTGATCCTTAAACAAGTTCTATTCACCTATTTTAACTAACATTCTTTCTTAACAGGTTGATTGAGAATCGTATTCATGAGGGAGATGATCACTGTGTTACTCATCTGACAATGTTTTCAAGTTATTCTATTAAGAATGACTTTTTGAACAACTTGCCAAAAGTTGTATTAATGACATTCGTGATATTGGAAAGTATAATATGGACTTTTTTAAATCTCTCTATGCGTGACTTCCTCTTATTTATAAATATATATGAGTAATTTACTTTATGTGCTTTTAGGCTATGTCATGTGTTGTTGTAGCAATTGTTAAGAAGATTGAGAGTGAATATGATTGGTGGTATCTTGCTTATGTGAAATGTAACCATAAAGCCAAACAAGATACTGTTACAAAAAAAAAGATTAGTATGGCGTGGTTGTTAAAAAGAGGATTGTATTCATGTGTACCAATAAGGCATGGGGTCAAGATACTTATGTAGAGTATAAGTAAGTTGTTACAAATATTTCAATTTCTCATACGTTTTAACACCTTACTTATCTATTTAATAATTCATAAAAGGTACAAAATTCCATTTTGAGTGATGGACTCAACTGGATCAGTTTCACTCACTTTGTTTGACAGACATGCATACTCGATAATTGACAAGAGTGCAGCTAAACTTCTACAGGAAGTGAGGAAGGTATGACATACAACATAAAGTGTTCAATTTTACGTTCATATTAAATCCATATATTGAATGTAACTCTTTATTTCATTCATCTAAATTTCCATAAGGGAGACATACACATTCTCCCCACTGACTTTAACAAACTTCTTGAAAACACCTATGCTTTCAAAGTTGATATCAAAGATTTCAACATTGAAAAGGACAAGCATATGTATGGTATTTCCCAGTTGACAAATGATACTAATATAATAAATGAGCTGATTAAAAGAGAATCCGATGATCAGGTAAAATTTTGTACACATACACATTCATAATGTGTCCACTATTATGTTTACCGGTAAATTTTGTATAAACAGGAAATACAATCTGTTGATCCCTTTAGAACATATCTTACTTAGCTTGTTAAAGCTTAGTTGTGTTGGATAGATCCAAAACAATTATAGTAGAAACTAAGATTAAGAATATCACAAACTATGCGGAAACTAGTTTGCAATACTAAGAAGAACAATAAGACAGTAAACAAACTTTTACTAAACTTTTAGCCTCAATATGAAACGATCACTCTGAATAGTGATATGGTTACAAAATAACCTTGAAGCTACGAATATCAAAGATGTACACCTAACATTATGCCCTATGACCTCCTTTTATACACCAAGGAGTCTTACAAGGCTTACAATACTTTCCTAACTTATCATGATCTTTTCTATAAACAAACATAATCTTCTAAACAAATAAGTTATACATATCTTCTTTATAAATAACTAATACTTATCTTCGTAAGTATTCTTGTTCTCCAATCAATCTTTGATCTCATCTCTGTCAGCATAATCCTTCCAGCAGTAGTAATCACTTAGCAGTTGTAACTGAGCACAAGCAGTATTAACCACTTAGAAGTTTACTCTAGCAGTATTAACATACACTAGCAGTACTAACTTTTGTACTAGCAGTAGTAACTACTTAGTATATTTTCAGTCTTTATCTCTGAGCAGTCTTAACTTCTATTAGCAGCAGTAACTTTATGCTAACAGTACTAATATATACTAACAGTAGTAACTAGCAGTAGTAACTTTTACACTACTAGTACTAACTACTTAGCATAATTTTCATTAGTATTACTAGCAGCACTAAGTTATGCTTGACAACACTAATATATACCTGAGTAGTAGTAACTCTAAGAATTATCTTGAAGTCTTTTAATCCCAATAATCCTCCCCTAAACTTGATGTTCATCTTTTGAATCTTCAAGTTTCTTCATTAAAAGTCTTCATCACTATCAGGAGGATGTATTTAAACACTTCATTGACCCTTTTCCTGCTTTGTCATGAGCTTGAGTAGTTGATAGCACATCTTATTCCAATGATCAGTTTGAAGCTTTTTGTTCAGCATGTTTGAGATTGTTATTGGTGTAGGGGGATATCTTTTCTCAACCAACATAAAGATATGTAGATTTTTAAACCTTACAAAGTGCACTCCACATGTATCAAACAGCTTCCAAATAGTCACTTTGTATCCCTATAGATTTCTCCATACTTTACTTTTTATGTCAGGTTCAAACATTACCTTTATATCACCCCATAACACTCATTCATATTCATCCTCTGGCCTTGTATTCCCATGTTTAGCTTTAACCAACTTCCAGAGGGTCTGGAAGTCTTCTCTATCAATATTCTAGAGCATCTTGATCATTGATAAGTATCTTTTTGAACTTCCATCAGCTCTTATCAATTGAAAGTATACAAACTTTCCTTCTTTGACAATCTTGTATTTAACAATCACTAGAGGTTTGATGGCTAGAGGTATAGCATTAATTGCTACCTCATCATCTTTAACTATCTCAATATGCTTTTTCATCTCTGCCTCCTCTTGATCATCATCCTTTTCAGCTTCTACATGCTCATCTATCTTCTGCTTCTTTGAGTTATCAGATTCAAGCTCATCTCCTGCTCTTTTAGAACTTCCTTCTATTCTTGTCTCACTGCTTTTCACCAACTCTATATTAATGTCTACAAAAGTGTTTACCCTTTTCATCTCTTTATCAAACATATCTTGGATCTCATCAAAACTTTTTCTCTTTAGCTGATTGTATTTGTATCCAGCTATGTTCTTCAAATAGGTAGACATTGTATTTCTCTTTTATGCCTTAGTTGGTGGCTTGCTCCTTTTCTCTTAAGCTCTTAATGCTGCAAAGTGTTTCTTTCTCTTTTCTAAGAGTTCTACAAATAATTTTGACTTTTCTTCAATATTCAACTCTTCTTGTTCTTCTGTTTGCATTTGTTGAGCAAATTGAAAGTCAACATCCATCATAGCTTGTGTGTTATCCCATGATTAAAGTAAAGCTATGTTGGCTTTTTATTCCTTTAGTCTTGAAATCCTCTCTTCTTCTTCTAATTTAGCTTGTAGTTGAGCTTCAAGATTTCTAGCAACTTCTTTATCCATTGCAATTTGATCTTTCTTCTTCCAAGGTTTTTCAGGCTCAACAATTTTTGCCTTGCCTTTATCTTTAGCCTATGGAAGTTGTGATGCTTGTAAAGGTAATGATGTTGTTTTGAATTCACTTGGCTCTTGAACTACAACCCCTCTAGCCTTGGGTCTTGTAGTTGTAGTTGTTGTAGTAGCAGATGTAATAGCTTTGGGTTTGGCTGCTTTGATTTCTATTAGAGTCTGATCCAGAGTCAACTCATCAATAGTTGTTGTTAGAGCATTGGCAGTAGTAACTTCAACATTAGCAGTAGTAACTATTTCACCAGCAGTAGTAATTGGATCAGCAACACTAACTTCCTTTTCAACAACTTCTTTTTCCTACTCTTCCAACACACCTGTATCAAACATCAGGTTGTCATCATTCATCTCTTAAGTCTCATCCACCAAAGTCACTTCTGCATCAGCATCAAGATTAGCAATTTTCCTCCCCTGTTTGGATGCATCCTCCTGAGCACCCAAACTAACATCATTAGAGGATTCTACCCTGCTAGCTAAACCAACCTTCCTTAATCTCTTGAACCTTGGTGTTCTTGACTTCCTTCTCTTTTCCAAACTTTTTACTCTTCTTTTCAAGCTCTCAATCTCCAAATCTTGATTAGATTTTATAGTCTCCAGAGCAAGAACTCTTGATTGTAATTAGGTACAAAGATCCATTAATTCTGTAAGTTGCATTCTATCCTCACCACTTTGAGGTGAATCATAAGAAGGGGTAGCTACATGCTCCTCATTGATAGCCTCATCAGGGATAGGCTTTGTAGGACTACTGTCCTTCCTCTGTTTCCTTCTTGACTTTTTCTTTTGAGGTTTAAATAAAGATGGTTGAGTATGAATAGGTGTGGAATGAGAATCAGTTAGAGCAGCTGAATCTTCACCCATGTCTTCAGTAGCTTGAACCATCATTGTTTTAAATAGAGGTGTGGCCTTTCCAGAAAAACCCTTTCCTGGTCTCTTTATGTTAGCAAACACCTTCTAAGTGTGGGAAGGTATAACATAAATTCCTTTATGTCTAGACATTCCCTCAACTTGTTTGTCCAGGAAGACTTGCACAAACCTTGGATACATAAGAAATTTTACCCCACCCTCCAAGTTTTTCACCATATTGTCAAAAATGTACTTGGAGAAGTTGAAAATTTTTGTTTGTGGCAAGACATATGATAGCAGTTGCCATAGTGCTACTAAATTCATTCTAGGATGTAGTCTTAGCACTAAGGCATTGCAGTATGGTGTGGATAAGAAATTTCTATTGGGATGAAAAATAAGCTTTATAGAATGTAAGCTTTTGAGTAAGATTTTCATACCCTATTATTTCCAATTCTACAAAAATGTTAGCAGTAGGTAGACAATCTGTTCCTTCAGCATCATCCAACTTAAGATCACTCCTTATACTTGTCTCAGTGATGATTACCTTCTTTTTGTCTACCAGGGCTTGTATTTGACGCTCCTCATTAACTGTCTTAGCTTTACAAGATGTCCAGAACTGTTCAATACACGTAGTATAAATGGTGGGATTAACGGTTAACGCATATTGGATAGAACATGTATTTAGAAAATCAATAATTTCCTCAAACCCATTACTTTCTTTGGGTTTCTCTAAAAATGCAACCAAATTGTGAGTTTCAGCAAACTTTGGGGTCGACATTATGATGGGTTTTGATGATTAAAGAAGAATTTGAATTAGGGTTTATGATTAGAGAGGATGACAAAGTGTAAAATCAAACGAATGAGATATTGAAACCCTTAATCGAAGTATTTATGAAATCACCCTCAATAGCATTAACATGAATTGGGAGCATTAAGTTAAGCCTAACAGTATTAACTAACCCAACAGTAGCAAGTTATGCATGGCAGCATTAACTTATGCCTAGCAGCTGTAAGTGTATGCCTAGCAGCATAAACTAATACGAGCTGCAGTAAATTAAGCCTAACAGTAGTAACTTAAGCTTAGCAGCATTAAGTTTAAGCTGAGCAACATTAACTTTAAGACACCAGTATTAACCCTAATTTCTTTCCAAAAAGCATTTCCATCATCAATTTTGATTATCACAAGCTCTCTTTCTATTTTTAATCTCTTAATATCTCTCATTTCTTTTTCTCACCAATTCACTCTATCTGTTTTTATATCGTACAACTCAAGAGCCCTTTTAGATAGTTTGGTACAAAATTCCATCAATTCCTTTAGTTTCATGTTGTCCTCCCCACTTCCAAGTGTGTTAACGCTTAAGAAAGGTGGATCATTAGACTGTTTTGATGCAGTCTCAAACCTAGTTTAAGCTTCTGCACCCCTCCCCCCAATATGGTATCTTGACACCTAGGACTACTACCTGAATCAGTTCCCTGAGGAAAAGACTCATTAAGTGTTGCCATGGATTGGGTCCTATTTATGTTATCATTGTCCTGCTATGCTTCTAAGCTAGAAGTAGTAGTGGCAGCCTTTTCCATTCTGTCTTCCCACTCCTTAATGACAGTCTCATCTATTACAAGGGGAATAGGTCCACTAGACTGAGATATCTCAGTGGTCCTTTTGGCTTTCCTAGGTTTTTGAGTCTTTTTGAGTTAAGATTGTGATAGAATAGTGATTGGTTCAAGATTATATAGTGATACAGTTGTGGATGTGTGTTCAGGTTCAGTGGGATTTCCTAACCCTTCACCCACTTCTGCTTAATGATACATTCCATTTCATCCAATCTTAATTAACCTCTCCTCAAACAATACTTCAAAGATTAAGCAATCTAATGCTAGCAATCAAAAAGTTAAACCTGCTAACATCAAAAGCCTTTGTGAGAAGATCTGTAACATTGTAGTATGTGTGAATCTTGATCACTTAAATCAACTTCTTCTCATAAGAATCTCTGATGAAATGGTGCCTAATCTCTATGTGCTTGGTTTTAGAGTGAAACACTAGATTTTTCACAATACAGATTGTACTTTCATTGTCAATGTAAATCTTGGTGTTCATAAAGTTGAACCCATAATTAAGCATTTGATTTTGAATCCATAACACCTGTCCATAGCAATTAGCAGCAGCAACATACTCTGCTTCAGTTGTTGAGTTGGCAACCACTGTTTGCTTTTTACATTGCCATGAAATCAACCTTTTGCCAAGAAATTGACAACCTCCTGTTGTGGATTTCCTGTCAAGACTAGCTCCAGCATAATCACTATCTGAAAAAGCTTCCAAGTCAAATGGTGAATCCCTAGGATACCAAAGGCCCAATTTAGGTTGACCTTTCAAGTATCTAAAGATCCTCTTCACAGCATGAAGATGTGAGACTTTAGGAGTAACTTGGAACCTTGCACAAGCACAAACAGCAAACATTATATCAGGCCTAGAAGTTGTTAAGTACATCAATGATCCAATCATTGATCTGTATAAGTGAACATCCACATCCTCGGCTTCTTCATACTTGAGCAAAGCCTTGTTAGTCTCAATTAGAGTGCTTGCTATCTTCATTGAGACAAAATTAAACTTCTTCAATATATCAGCCACATACTTGTCTTGGATGATGAGATTCCATTATCTCTCTGCATGACCTGCAACCCTAAGAAGAAAGTGAGCTCCCTTATAGAACTCATCTAGAACTTCTTGTGCATCAAACTTTCAAACTCTGTACATAAAGACTTCTTAGTAGACCCAAAGATGATGTCATCTACATACACCTATACTAACAGGATATCACCTTTGTCTTTCTTGATAAACAAAGTCTTATCAATGATCCCTCTTCTAAATCCATTTTCTAATAAGTAGGTAGACAATGTCTCATACCAGGCTCTAGGAGCTTGATGTAAACCATATAAAGTTTTTTCTACCTTATAAACTTTGTCAGGGAACTATGGATCTACAAAACCAGGAGGTTGTCACACATATACCTCCTCTTTAATAGTACCATATAAAAAGGCACTCTTCACATCCATTTGGTACACAATAAACCCCATAAATGATGCATATGCTAAAAATAACCTGATTACTTCTATCCTTGCAACAGGAGCAAAAACCTCATCATAATCAATGCCTTCTTCTTGGGTGTAACCTTGTGCAACTAGTCTTGCCTTGTTTCTAACTACTATCCCTCTCTCATCTTTCTTGTTTCTATAGAACCATTTTGTTCTAATGGCATGCTTGCCTTTGGGTAAATCAACCAATCTACAAACCTTCTACAATCTAAACTGTAGCAACTCATCTTGCATTGCCTCTATCCAGCTTGGATCTGTCAAAGCTTGTGTCACTTTCTTGGGTTCTATTTGTGAGAGAAAATAAGCAAATAAGTAGTTTTGATAATCTTTGTGATTTGTTCTCCTCTGCTTTTTGATGTAACTGACCATAGCAAGTTCTTTAGAAATCTTGGTCATCCTCCTTGTTTGAGTAGCTAAATTTATGTCTTCAATGATCTGGTCTTTAGGATGATCCTTATGAATTCTGGTTGTGGGAATATGACTAACATTCATGGTGGTTTCAAAGTTGTTAAGGTCAGCCTCTGCACCTACATCTTCATCAGCATATGCACCACTAAAGATACCAATATTTAGAAGATCAGCAGTATCCTCCAAATTAGGCATAAGAGGATCAGTAGGAAGATCATTAGCATTAGTAAAACTTTGCCCAACTGCACTAACAAATGGACTAATAGTACTATCTCTGTTAGTGCTGTTAGCATAAACTTCCTTCTGTTGAACAAGTAAATTATCTAATGCAACTCTAAAATCTTGCACATTCTGGTCATCTTCTTTATTTGAAGCTCCCCCGTCCTTCTCTTGACCATTTCTTTCACCCTTATTTGCTGATTTTTCATTAGACTTTTTACCAGCATCATCAGCAACTGCATCCTCTGAGCTCTGTGGACTATCATAAAGTAATGGTAGCAGAATATATTGTTGAGTAGGTACTGCATCAACATTATCCTTGATACCTGCATTCTTATTAGTTTGATTCCC
Organism: Tanacetum coccineum; assembly: GCA_026074375.1. Taxonomy (NCBI): domain Eukaryota; kingdom Viridiplantae; phylum Streptophyta; class Magnoliopsida; order Asterales; family Asteraceae; genus Tanacetum; species Tanacetum coccineum. Next base: position 14,353 of record BQNB010069883.1, read on the forward strand.
TGTAGAAACTGGCTTATAATTCATAGAGTTTGTTAGTAAATCAATATCAAAGAGCCAATCTGGTCCACTCCCTGTAACATTGGGTTTGTTTTCAAGAAAGGTTATGTGCAGGTTTTCTACTACCTTCTTAGTTCTAGTGTTAAATACCCTAAAAGCTTTGCTATTTATAGAGTATCCAACAAAGAACCCCTCATCAGCCTTCCTATCAAATTTGCCTAGGGGATCTAAGGTATTAAGAATAGTCACAGGACACCCAAAAGGTCTCATAAAACTTATACTAGGTGGTCTACCATGTAATAGTTTATAAGGTGTCTTGTTGTGAGGCTTGGTTACTAAAACCCTATTCTGAACATAAGAAGCAGTACTAACTGCTTCAGCCCAAAATGTAGTAGGTATTAATGAATATACTAGCATAGCCCTAGCTGCCTCTATTATTGTCCTATTCTTTCTTTCAGCAACTCTATTTTGTTATGGAGTTCTGGCAACACTAAACTCCCTCTTAATCCCCTTCATTCCACATAACTGATTCACGTCATTATTTTTAAACTCAGTTCTATTGTCACATCTGATGATTTTAACCTTATGATTTATTTGGTTTTCTATACTAGTAATAAAAGTTTTAAGGATCCCACCAGTCTCATCCTTAGTGGCCAAAAAGAAAACCCAACTAAACCTACTATAGTCATCAGTGACAACAAGGCAATATGTCTTGTGATTGATACTCCTTACAGATGTTGGCCCAAATAAGTCCATATGTAACATTTGTAAGGGTTAACTGATAGAGCTCATAAGCTTGGTCTTACAAGATGCTTTGTGTTTCTTTCCCTTCTGACAAGCAACACAAGTATGGTCATTTACAAAAAGCTTTGAAGGCAATCCTCTTACAAGGTTTCCCCTCACAAGTTTATTCATAGTTTTAAAGTTTATATGACTAAGCCTCTTATGCCATAAATTAGACTCATCTATTATAGCCTTTGCAAATAAACAAGTCAAACCTCCTAAAGGAACAACATTCTTTAGATCAAAACTGTACATGTTGTTCTGTCTAGAACTTTAAGCAAAACTTGACTTTCATCAAGTAGCTTAAAGTTAGGATATAGAACAAGACATTCAGTCTCAATAAAAAGAACATTGTTTTCCTTGTCACACGTTTGTGAGACAGAGAAAAGATTAAACTTAAGTTCCTTTACAAAGTATACATCTTCAAAGTCTAATTTCCTCGTCCTAATTTTACCTTTTCCAGTAATTTTACCTCCTTTAATACTTCCTCCAAATGCAACAAATCCACCATCAATCTCTTGATAATCTGTAAGAAAGGACTTGTTCCCAGTCATATGCCTAGAGCATCCACAGTCAAAAATCCCTTGATCCTATAAAGTATATTATGGATTACCCTGCACTCAAAATGAGAGAATTATTTTCACTTGGGGACCCAAGCCATTACTGACTTGAGTCTGCTTTGTAGATCAACATAGTCAAATCTTTTAAGCACGTAAGATAAAACATGAGGGACAATTATAACTCAATGTTGTGGGGTTTTAGGATCTAAGGCGCAAGTGGATTTCTCATCACATGTATGAAATAATATATGTATATATATACATATATACATATATATATATATATATATAACTATGTATATATATAACTATATATATATATATATATATATATATATATATATATATATATATATATTAATATAAATAAATATAATATATATTATATGATTTTGTTGAAACTATGAAACGAACATAGATATACTTTTCGATATAGTAATCGAACGACTCTAATTATAGGTCGTGATCGCGTTTGTGGATTTTTGTGCTAGACTTTATTGTTTAATCATCAGCTTTTGATCAATGTGAGTTCATAGCCTCGCTTTTGAATGTTTTCAATGTTTTTAACTCCGCGATGTGGGAAATAATTGCTTGTTTTGTGAATAGAACGTCTAACTGATTTAATACTAAAAATAGAATTCCCGCTTGCTACAGTATATGCCTTTTCTATTTGACTGTATTACCATGTTATGGAGCGCTAATGCATTAAATAGATCTATTGGGTTTGACAACCTTGTCCGGGTTTTGAACCGTTGGGACCACCCTGTCAAACAGACATTTTGTGGTTAGTATTAGGAGAAGTGGCATACTTCTCGGTCATAATTTCATCCTACGGGATGAATCTGTTAAGTTTCGGTACACGGGCTCTTTAGTTGGAAATCACTATTTTTATAACTTGACTTACGAGCCAACGTTAGAACGTTTATGGAACCCAAATAACGGTTTTCTAGATTTGTTAATTGTAAACGTCTACATATTCTTAGGAATTTCACATCACGTTTTGTTGACTTTTAAGCATGTATCTCAGGTTAATTGTTGTTGATGGCTGGATGGGACAGAACGCGGATATCAAGGATGGTGTCTCGGTGAAGTAGTGTCATAAACTAAACAAGTGTTTTAGAAATCAAGTCGTGTTGTGACTTTTAGAAATAATTTCTATAATGGTATTGGGACCTATGTAACTCTGATCTTTCTAATAAATGAAATTGTGTTTTATAAACGTATCTTTGAACGTTTACTGGGACTCATGTGCATGTATTGTGAAGTAGCACCCCAATGTTGTATTCCGCTGCGTATCGTAGTTTGGGGGTGTTACAGAGTGGTACCAGAGCACAAGTTGTAGTGAACTAAGTCGTTTTACAAAACTTGGACTACAATTGTTTTCGGAAAAATTTCAAAATCCCTTCACCGTAGTCTGATATCCGCGCGCGCATCGTTCTCGATCCTTAGAAGCCTTATGTGGTATATTTGATTGCATATTATGTGCGTAACAAGTGGATGACAGTTGGTATAAGTAATGATCATATATGTATATATACATATACACACGACATCCGTTCTATGGTATACGATTATATATATCTTGATATTCGCTTCTTGCGAAGAGTTAAATTTCTTTAAACATTTCGATGCGATATGATAAAATTATTTTGATACATGATGAAAACATCGTTGTTATAAGATTATCTTCGAAACCTTTTCACGACTTTACTTTGTTATCTTTTGATGTCGGGACTCAACTTAGTTTTCGATCCCACTTGTAAATTGTACTAATTGATTTTGAATTTGAATGCTCTTCTTATTGATTTTGATTCGCATATGTTGTTTCGTAATCTATCATTTTGATATTTTCCTGTTAATGGGAGTATGACTTTTATATGTCATCCCATGAACCTTCATTGTTTTGGATAACAATTATAAACTTACGCCCGCGTAATATGTCGTTTGGAACGACTATTTTTGGAACTTTGGAATAAAGTTGGTGAGTTGTGCTTTGATTCTTTCGTGTCGACCTCTACTTAGTAAGTCTTGAGATGTTTGGGTCTGGAAACCCATGAGTTTTTGTGTTTCAAGGAGTGTTAAGTCATTGGGTATGGCTTGTTAGTGGCGTTTGGAGGAATTAAAGTGGTGCTTGGTTGGATTTTGAAATGAATTTTATGGCAGTTTGTAACCAGCAGGTTGTGTGGTTGATTGTGAATTATTTTTGGTCATAAGGTACCTGGGAAATCCAATATGGATGTGGGCATATGTCTTAAGTATATGTGGTTCTTTGGATAGGGTCGTATCTCCTCCGGCTGAGTGAGATATCGTCAGTTTTGTAAAACTAGTCAAATCTGGAACCCTTTTGGGAAAAGGAGTATAACTCCATATTTTTTTATTTACTTGTTAAAAGAGAATTATGGTACCTGTAGAAGACTCTTAGGGCTAACACCTCCAATTGGTTTCACATCAAAAACATCAATAAATTTTAAATTTCGCTCATTTTCGTAAGCTACAAAAATTTGTCAAAATTTCTTTAGGGATTGCTTTGGGATAGCAGCTTGTTGGGTATGTTTCAAAATATTTTTGGTCTATGAAGACTTGGGAAATTAGACTAGAAGGTAAATAAACCTCTTAGGTACATGTAGGAATTCGGATGGAGTCACATCGACGCTCGACCAATGAGATATTGCCGAAATGGCAAAACTAGTCAAAATATGAGACCAGAATTTGAATGAATAATAAGTTCAAAAACTTATATAGCAACACCTAAATATGTAAAACTATAAGCTCTAGATATTAAACAAACTTAGATTTGAGCGGTTTTTTGGGCTTTTGCGGATGCACGGTTTAGGAGATGCACTTAATTTAGTGTAGCGATAAAATTTTGGTAAAGGGCAGCCTCGATAGAGTAAGGGCAAAATGGTAATTTCACCTTGGACCCAAAACTTTTTGGGAAATGGGTCATATGTTTCTGGAAATTAGACTCGAAATGCTTTTCGTAGACGAAATCCTCATACTTTTATCATCCTCGTACTAGTAAGTAGGGAGATTTCAAGATTTCGGTTTATTGGATTGAGGTTATTGTTGCCTCAAAGTTTTATCTTATCACCGGCGTGGTGATTGCACATTTTTTTCATGTATATGTAATTATGTATTGGAAACTTAGAACCGTTACGGTTGGATATACTGGCTTTGAAAGGCAACGATGTATCCCTTTTTGGAAGAATTTTTTTTTGGTATGTATGTATGTTATTCTCGGCGTTGCTATTACAATTGTTGTAATTGTTCTCGGTTATGAGTTAGGAGGAGGTGTCATTGTATAGGTTGTACTATGAGTGAAGCTTGGAGGTCGTGGTTACCCCCGAGGCACTCGGCTTGTGAGAAATTGATTTGACCCCGAGCGTTGGGTGACTTCAATTGGCAAATCTTTCGCATGTGTATGTTACTTGCTTGCATAGTCCATGAGTGGGTATTACTTTTGAAACTTGTTGTGACCGTTGACCAAACTGTATCTAATGATGTTTTGTGAATCGATGATTTTAAAACTGTGAATTGCAATAACGAATTTGTGTGTTGAACAAATGTCGTTGCGCGAATCATATTGACTATGTTGTATAAATTGTTTGTGTAAACAATGGAAAAATGTGTTTTCAAATTTCATAAACTGACCCTATGGTGTCAAATAAATCCTTTTATAAAAAAAAAAAAAAATTTTAAAAATATTCTTTTTACATAATGTGTATGAATAATTTTTTTTGAAATATAAGAATGGAAGGTGGTGCTATCTTCTTTTCTCTCTTTTGAAATAACTTGATTTTTACACTTTGAAAATTTTCTTGGAAATAACTTACGCATGTAGCGTATGGAAAAGAAACGTTTTGACGAGGAAGGACACGACGTCGTTTGGTCCTCAATTATGCATAACCTGATCAACTATGCATAATTTAGGAAGAACCACGCTATGTCGGATAAATCGTCACCCTTAAAACGCTTGGTAATTGAGATAAATGTTTGGGTCAAGCTTTCGGAAGGAGAAAATATTTTTACCCTATTACGGATTCTTATGCAAGTAACCCTATCCTTATCGACTGCATGGAGAGAGTCTCATGCGAGTCATTATGACTGAGTCATTCCGAAGCGGAAATACCTACGGTATTATTCGGAACGAGTGTGTCTAGAAGTGAGTGATGATTAGTTTGTAGTATCTAGGAGCGGTGATTGTTATGAAGACGTGTCAAGACCAAGTATAGTCGGTGTGCTAGTAAGCAATGATAGATTTAAGCTATCAAGGGTGTGAACCTGATACCGACACTGAAAACGAATCTTCTTGGACATGTAAAGATTCCTAAGGAGGGTGGAAGCTGAGATGGTTAGTCCTGAGGTTAAAAGTGAGAAATGGAGAAGACCTCTCCTACATTGGATGTATGACTCCTTAAATGTATCAACTGATGGCCGTGAAGAAGACTTCTTTCCCCGAAATGAAGTGTAGTGGTAGTGTAGTCGTAAGTATACCTGATGACGTCAAGGATTTTAATAAGACACTATACGATACTTGACCTACGGTTAAGCGTAGTGACCCTTACTCCGAGACGTGACGACCCAAGGGCGTAAAGAGTGGCGAATTGATTAAGATTCTAGCTAAATGGTAATGTCCGTTTCCATTGCTGGAGGAACAACCAAAATAGCCAACGTCATAAGTCGAGCGGTATTGAATTAGGAGTGTGAGAATTTTGAATTGATGATTTGATACATCAATGATGCTACGTGATGAGAAGGGACCAAACCAACGATGATAGTCGCCATGAAGAAACGTTTAAAATTTTTGATTTTCGTCAAACGAGCAATGAGTCCATGATACTCATTGTTTTCTTAATTGATTTTGATTTGTCATTTGACATTATGTGTTGTAGCGGGATTGTCGCCGCCGAATTATGTGGAATATGTGCTATATGTATTATGTGCTTTAAATGGTAGTGAGCGTTCATGTCACTTTTTCATGGCCAGTGATGCGGCTAAGGTTATAAGTAAATGGGTATAATCGCCTAAGTGAGGATATAGGACGTGATAAGGTAGGTGGACATTGCTAAAAGTCTTGTTGACGATTGTGGCTTGAAGTACCCATGAGAGTGAGTGTAGACTAATTAGAATTAGCCGTGTTTATGTTGGAATTATCGTCGAGGTGGCTTAACTTTGTGGCAAGCTCGGTACGATGAGGAAAATGTGACCGGAGGGGTATAAACCTAAGTGTTATAATGAATAATTATGCCGAAAACTCCAAAGGAAAGCTAATATGATATGTAATAATAATCGCCAATACTTGGTTGAGAGCGGGCGTGATGAATGCCTTTGTATGAGGCCAATTCATCAAGTCATCATGTAAAAGATGGCGAGCGTACAATAGGTACTTATGTGATTATGTGGGCATGTGCAACAATATCGCAAGATAATCAGGAGATCTAATGTGTTTCGGATTATTTTCGCAACTAGTGAGGCATTATTGAATGAAACCAGAAGGGCGACATGTGTATTTTGGTTTTGAATAATGATGAGTATTTTGATTTGGATAATGATATAAATATATACATCGAATTTGATTATTGACGTTTATCTTGGTTTTAGTTAGCGACACATGTTTTGGATTTTTGGTAACGAAGTATATTCTCAGTTTTGAATATTGGTATAATTCTGTATTTGAGTGCGACAGGTATTTTGATTTTGATTAGTGACGGAAGTTTCGTCCTTGGTTTTGATATGTGAAATGCGCTTGTGTGTTATTTTACGATCCCCAACTAAGTTTGGATCGATCATTATTTTCGAAAATTTCTCGGGAGAACGACGTAATAATTATTTCAATCGGATATATTCCGTGACGTATATTGTTCCGTATGAAGAACGCGACTATAAAAGTTAGAACGACGTGATTTGGTTTTGTTGAATATATTTTCGCAACTTGTTTCCGCCTCTTTTGACAAGAGCTACTATGATTTTGTTTTGATTTCGTGGGTATAATTTACCGCTCGTTTTGTTGACTTTCCATCCGGAATAGTCGGAGCGAATATTGTATCACATATTTATTTTGAAAGAACGTAGGAGTCTGCGGGATGACGAGAAGCCATCATGCCACGAACAAACGATAAGAGGAGTAAGAAAGGACGAGCACCGAGGACGGCGCTCCCTTAAGGTGGGTGGAATGTAACAACCCGAGTTTCACGACGCGTATGACGATCGCGAGTTCGACGTCATAATAATTATTTTACGAGTTTTCGTAAGCGAACGTCGACATTTGAATTTTTATTTGTCGATAATAAATATTTTCGTATTTTATTACGAACGAAATTTAGAAATTTTATTTTTGACGTTTTGCGAGTCGACGTTTGACCGCGCGTTCGTTAATTGTTTTGAGCATCGTAAAATGTACGACGCGACTCGTTATTATTTTTAAGATCGTAAATTTATTATTTTTATGAATGTCGTCTTTTGTTCTTTGTCTCGAGCCGGACTCGCGTTTTAAAATGTACATATTTTATTAAATGTTAGAAACTAAAATAAAATGTGACGAAATAAAAGTAAATTCGTTAGTAACTTAACAGTGTTGTAGTGGTTAATAAATGAACCAAAACGAAGTCCTATGTAGTTGTTTTGCAAGGACTTGGGAAGGAGGGACCTTAGTTGTCAAAGTGCCCAAACTAATTCTAGTATATAAGTGTGGGACTTATACACATACTAATCATAACTTGCAAATCATTTTCACATCTCTCCCTCCTTGCTCTCTTGCGTCGAACACCCTAAACACATACCATTCATTTTTAATTTTCATCTTCATAATCACATGCAATATGATCTACAATATACCATATAAGCCTTGTCATATTTAGTTACGTTTTGGTGTAAGTAATAAGAACATGCATTAAGGTTTCAGAAAATATATTTTTGGTTGATTGGAAAAACTTACAGTATAAAAAGGTGTATATGTTAGATTGTGTTGTTTTCAAGTGGGTTTAATCGGAAAAATGTTTGGTTTAGTTTTAATTCGCGAGTTTGAGACCACGAGGAGGCGAACGCAACACTTTTGTGTTGTTGTGAGTACTTTCTAATACCTGCGTTATATTATTTTCGTTGTTTAATTTGATTTTGTATATTATATGTGACGAAATCTGACACTTGCGTTGATTAGAGATGTTATTGGGGCTGTTAATTAGGCTAGTTAATGGTATTTGGATGATTGTTGGAAGTCAAATACAAGGTTTTAATGGCTTTTGAAAATTGTAAATTCGTGCAGGAAGTTTGGCACGCATTTTGAGGTCGGAGATTTGGTAAAAACAGATTTTGGTTTAGAAAATGTGAAAGAGCTTATTTTTATGAACGTTTCGGTAATTCGAACATCTCGTAACTCCTAATAACGAAGAAGTTATGGCCGAATGAAGTTTTGAAAAGTTAAAATGTTTCCAACAGCTATTTCATTTTTCTAGTTGCTGTCAGATTCGAAAATGGTCATTTTGAGCACTTTTGAGTCCGTTTCGGCCTTCCGGCGAAGCACGAAAGTTGTCCGGAATGATGTTTTCTATAAAATCTCTTTTTGGTTAAAGTCACGTAAACGTGATATAGTGGGTCAAAACCAATGGTCCAACTGCTGTGTTTTTATTAAAAATACAAGTTACAGCAGATTCTTGCAGGGGCATTTTCGTCCTTTTTCGTCGAGTTCCGGGTCTCGGCTAAAACTAAAAAGTTGTCCAGAATATCGTTTCGCATAAAATCGCTTTTTACTCCAAATCGTGAAAATGTGATTTAGAGGGTCGTTTGGTGCGGGTCAGATTTGAGTAAAAATAAATATAAGTATAAAAGTCAAAGAAAGTCAAATGTTGACTTTAAAAAGTCAACGGGTCATATAAGACTTATATAATTTTTAACTAAGTACATGGATATAAATAAAATGATAAGTATTAAAAATAATTAGATATTTAAACATACCAAAGATGGTCACTTTCCGAAGATAGTAACTTTCTAAAAATAGAAAGTTATCGAATATATAACGTTTTCAATTAAAGTCACGTAAGATAAAACGTGAGGGATAATTATAACTCAATGTTGTGGGGTTTTAGGATCTAAGGCGCAAGTGGATTTCTCATCACATGTAACGTTATTTGATGTCATCACACTCTTACATGCTTGGACCACAACTCCACTAACTATTCAAATTATGCTTTTCTTTTATTTCCAATTGGCTAGAAAAGAGACTTTGGTTCCCCTTCCTCTTGATGTCGTTCGAACCAAGGAGTCCACAAGGGTGGATGGTTCAACTTTTCACCTAGCTATGGTTCAGGTTAAGCCCTTAAACCCTAAGCCTTTTGGCCTATAAATACTTCCTTAACTCGTTTTAAGTCATCCATTCTCACAAAAAGCCTCACAAAATTTCTCTCCTCTCTTTCCCTTTCTCCTTGCTTACGGCACAAACAAACACCCTCTTAAGGTTTCATTTACTTTGATTTCCTTTAAGATCCAAGTGTTCTAGGTTGATCTTTGTTCATATCCAAGATGTTTACAAGTGTTGGTTCTTTGATTTCAAGGGTTTGTTCAAGATCTATAGTTAGGGTTTTGGTTATTTTATTTGGGTTTCAAGATTCTTCACTTCCTTTTCAAGTTCTTGTTTCGTCTAGCTTGTTTTTCATTTTGTAAGCAAATCTTGAACCTATGTCTTCCATCTTTTATATTCTCATCTTCTTAATCAAGTCTTATATATATATATATCCTTAGTGTTTGTGTTATTTTTCAAAAGAAACTAGTGGGTTTATGAATTAATAAAGTTTTCATGTGTTCTTGATATTAATACTTTGATTATGGAAAGGATGAGTGAACTTGTGTGTTGCAACAAAGAGGATGATGGGTTTAGGAGGTGGATTTTGTTGGTTGGATAAGTAGTGAACATGATTAGGTTAGTATATGCATTATTGTGAAGTTTGGATGGATTTTTGGAAGCGTTTACGAAAAATAAGGTTGCTGATCCAAATTTATTTTAGGGTTTTGGGCGACTTAAAAATGTTTTCATTAGCCAAGAAGGTAGTTTTTAGAAAGCTTGTTTTGAATAGATAGATTTTCATATATCGAACACTAAAAACGGATTTAAAACGGCTAAGTTATGGCGAAATGAATGTTGGAACACCTTTCAAAAAAATAATATACAAGGTTGCTGTCTTGCTGATTAGAAATATAAAATGGGTTTTCGGACACTTTCGAGTTGATTTGAGCTTTTAAAACATTGGCGAAATGTATATAGACACTAGTATATTAAGTAGAAACTTTACAAACGTCACAAATATATTATCGAAATTTCTAAAACGGGAAACTTCTAAAAATAGAAACTTTTGGTATTTATGAACGAGATGGACTTGGAGGTTAGGCGTTTAGGTTTAAGTAGTGCGTTTTAGAATCATGGACTTAACAAATATTAGGGGACGGTATTAACGTCCCGAAACTTAGAACTTTCCTAAAATAGTAACTTACCAAAAATAGAAACTTTTCGTAAAACATGGCGTAGCGTAACTATAAATCCTACACTTTCATAAGGACACGTTTTTACTATATAAACTAAAGCGCAAACACTTATGGATGTATATTTCGCTTATAAGCGTCTTATCCAATGTTTCGTATTTATTTCTCGTTTCTAAAGCGCGTCTATTAATTAGGTCGCGGTTAGAGTCGTTCGATATCGTTATTCTCTTCGTTGAATATCTTGCTCACTACTTGCTTAAGGTGAGTTCATAGCCCTATGTTTTACTATTTTGCTTTACTATTTGGGGTGAGAAACATTGCTTGCTTTTAAACATTGGACACAAATGCTTTACGATTTTTCCAATTCTGTTTACGTGTTGCCTAAGTAGTGTTGAAATTTGTATGCCCGAGTTATCATGAACCGTTAGTTACTTATGACCAATGGGATTGGTTAAGTGAGCGCGAGTATTGTAAATAGATCTATTGGGACTAATCATCCCCATCCGGGTAAGTAGCTCTTACTATCCACGGGGCACCCGAATAAACGGACGTATACCATGTCGAGTGATACGGTGTTGCGCCATTATGGCACCCGTCAAGGCAAGTTTATTAAGCATTATACATGCTTCCATTTAGCCTCGGTATCATGAGCTTAGTGCAACGTAAATACCTTTTTATGTGATATTGTATCTGTTATAATAGTCACATGCGTATTGCAAATTTGTGGTCCATTCTTATAACAAATTCAAACCTATGAATTCAGCAACTTTATGCTGACGTTTTAGCGTGTTTTTCTCAGGTGCCTAACTTGGACTTATTCTTGAAGTGCAATGTGGTGTCTCATGCATACTCGGATTTTCAAGATCATTTATTATCATTAAATAGCGTTGCTTTTAAAAACAATTTCTTAAGCTTCTACATTATTACTATTAAACTCATTTGAATTATGTATTGACTTAAAGTATTTTTATCAATTGCAACGGTGTTTACTTTTACAAACGTCCATATAGTGGTCGTTCCCTTGATCTTGTGTGATTAATAATATTATGACATCACGCCCCCGGACATGTATTCCGTCCAGGCCCCGTTTGGGGGTGTGACAGAGGTAATGAACCTGAAGATGAAATCCATGGATATAATTCCGGCAATGATTCCATGAAAAGGAATCGAATTCCGATGAAGATTCAGACACGGGTAATGAAATCAACCTTTCTGATGACTTTTCAAAAAATTGCCATATTGGTGTTAATGATAGGAAAGTGTGTTGATCTCATGTGGATGTTAAGTTACTTTCTGGGGATGTGTCAACTTCCTATGCAAGGTTTTGAGTCAACGACAAACACCTTTATCCTATAGGCCTTTGGAAGTACCTGACACTCTCTCTACTACCTTGGCCACTTCAACTGAAAATCACCAAAACCCACCTTGTAACCTGGACCCAATTCTTATTAAATCTCACACTAATTCCTAAGTTGGGCCTTCAACAACTCAGCTTAAAACCCCCACTAAACCAAATAATTAATCTAAGCCCAACATCTCCAAATCAGAAAATCCCACCTCTAAGCCCATTATCTCTAAACTTCCCTGGAAAGCTAAATCAAAACGCACCTCATATGTCCCACCTTCTTCTTCACATGGGAACAACACCACATATAAAAGAAAATTATTTGCTTCTATTAGGTTAATTGACCCTATGAATGGAATCAATGATCACCTCATTCAAAGCTGTAAGAACAGGAAGAATAAGCAGATTCTGACTTCTCAACCTATTGCTCCATCGCCCACTTCTCTCTCGGATAATGATGCTTCAATCTCTGACTCACTTTCTAAAATACAGAGATGTAACTTTCGCATCTTATCTAGAAACAAAGCAACAAATAGCTCGGAATCGTTTGAAGTGGACAATATTATAAACCTTGGGAACCAAATTGGCTTTGATATGGGGGGAAACAAGTTGATGTCTCTCGCGTTATTAACAGCGGTGTTACAATGGGTCTTCCATGATCATTCTTTCTCTTAATATTAGGGGGTTAGGGGGATGACCTCAAAAAAGCATGGATTAAGAGACTTTGTTTTGAATTTAAAGTCTAATTTCTCGGCTTACAAGAAACGTCGACTACTATATTTGACTACACCATGTTAAAGGGTTTATGGAATAATTCTAGCTTTGATTATGTGTTTCGAAAATCAGTGGGAAAATCAGGTGGGATCCTCGCTATATGGGACACTTCAAGATTCCAAAAATTCTCTTGGTTGGAAGGTGATGGGTTCTTGGCAATTAAAGGTACTTGGCTGCCTATCTACTCCGCTTGCCTTTTTATTGTTGTATACGCACCACAATGTATTCATAAGAAAAAAGCCCTTTGGGATGCTCTTAATCTTATCATATCGAGTCATGATTGCCTCATCATCATTTTAGGAGACTATAATGAAGTCCGTAATGAGTCAGAAAGGGCTGGTTCTATCTTTTTCCCCCGAGGTGCAAATATTTTCAACGACTTTATCTCATCAACTGGTTTGCACGAAATTCCAATAGGGGGACAACGGTTTACACGGATGAATAGGATCGGTTCAAAACTAAGCAAACTCGACCAGTTTGTTTCATTATAATTTATAGATAGATGGCCAACAGCTAATGTTACTGCTCTCACTAAGGAATACTCTGATCATTCTCCACTGTTACTCAACATGTCTTTCGGAGATTTTGGCCCTGTTTCATTTTGATTTTTCAATTATTGGTTGCACTTTGATGATTTTAAGCCCATGTTGCTAAATTGTTAGAGAGAATATCACAGCAGGTCCACTTCACAGGCCTCACTTTTTAAAAATAAATTACAAAGTCTTAAAGGTTGCATCAAACAATGGCGAAAAGAGGCAATGGTTAAAGAAAATGTGTCAATGGACACACTTAGGGAGACTTTGTACAAAATCGACTTGAAATCAGAAGTTGCACCTTTATCAACCAATGACATTGAATTAAGAAGTTTGACAGTCAAAGAACTTTCGGTTATTGATCATCTTCATCTTAAAGATCTTCGTCAAAGGGCTAAGTCTAGATGGGCACTAGAGGGGGATGAGAATTTAAGGTATTTCCATGGAGTAATTAACTGCAAAAGGAATCGCTCAAGAATTAATGGTCTTAATATTCAAGGTGTTTAGGTGACGGAATAGCCTCTTATCAAAAACCACATCTTTAATTACTTTAAAGTAAAGTTCCATGAAGATGGTATGTCTAGGCCTTCCTCTATGAGTAACCTCTTTAAGCGTCTCAATGTTGATGACTCTTCCATGCTTGATCTTCTATTTTTAATTCAAGAAATTAAAGATGTTGTTTGGTCTTGTGGTGGTGAAAAGGCTCCCTGGCCAGATGGTTTCACTTTCAAGTTATTAAAGAAACATTAGGATGTTTTTGGTAGTGACATAATCTCATATGTCAAAGAATTTGAGGCAACGTTTTCCATCCCCAAAGGTTGTAATTCTTCTTTTATTGCTCTTGTGCCTAAAATTGACGACCCTCTTAGTTTGAATGATTTTAGACCCATTAGTCTTATTGGTTGTCAATATAAAATTATTGCAAAAGTGTTAGTAAATCGTCTTGTTAAAGTTATTTCTTTGATGGTAAGTGAGGTGCAAATGGCGTTCATTAAAGGATGCCAAATCATTGATGGCACTCTTATTGTTGATGAAATTATCTCTTGGGTGAAAGTTGCTAAAAAGAAGATGTTCTTCCTCAAAGTAGACTTTAAAAACGCTTTTGACTTATTTAGACTTTTTTGGAGTCAATTATGGCTCAAATGGGTTTTAGTAACAATTGGCGGAGTTGGATCAGGGGTTGTCTAAACTCGGCTTATGCTTCGGTGTTGGTCAATGGTTCTCCTACCCTGGAATTCAAAATCGATAAGGGTCTTCGACAAGGTGATCCTCTCTCCTAGTTCCTTTTTATTTTGGCAATCGAAGCTCTAAATGTGGTTCTTAAGGAAGCTAAATTAAGACATTTTTTCTGGGGCATGGAAGTGGGGAATGATAGAATCCATATTTCTCATCTCCAATTTACGGATGACGCTATTATTATGGGTGATTGGTCACAGATTAATGTTAAGAACTTGTCTAGAATTCTTACGTGTTTTCACCTTGCATCCAGGCTCAAAGTTAATTTTAATAAAAGCAAGCATTTTGGAATTGGTGTCACTAACAATGAGCTCTCCTGCTTAGCATCATCAATAGGTTGCCAACCATCACACTTCCCTTGCACTTATCTCGATCTTCCCATTGGAGCAAATATGTCAAGAAGTGCTAATTGATCACCTCTTATTGATAGATTCCACAAACGTCTCTCTATGTGGAAATCTAAGACACTTTCTTTTGGTGGTAGGCAAACACTCATCAAATCGGTACTTGGTAGCCTTGAGGTCTATTTCTTCTCCACCTTTAAGGTTCCAAAAGTAATCATTAATAAACTTAAAAGTATTAGAAGAAAGTTTTTTTAGGGAGGCACATTAGATTCTAACAAGATCTCTTGGATAGCTTGGGATAAAGTTATTGCTCCTCTTAACCAAGGCGGTCTTAACATTGGAAGCCTAAAGATAAGTAATCAAGGTATGCTCGCAAAATGGTGGTGGAGATTCAACACCGAAACCATTTCCCTTTGGTGTAATGTGATTAGATCGATACATGGTCCACAAGGTGGTTTACATAATGCTTTTGCAATTATAAGCAAAACGGGGCCTTGGTTCCAAATTGCAAAACTAAATGGGCAACTATATGAGCTTGGAATTGACCTTCACTCTCTTTTCAGGTTGAAGATTGGAAACGGCCAATCTACTCGCTTTTGGACTAATAAGTGGGTCGGAAATGCCCCTCTCTACAACTCCTTTCCATGTTTATTTCGCATTGATTTAAACCTAAATTGCTATGTATGTGACCGAATACCAGCTATTGTCCCAGGCCCATTGAATGCCACTGATCATGCTACTAATCATGTTACTGATGCATCTTCCAGTAGACTCCCCAACATCTCTAACGCTCCTGCCATTAGCTCGGAAGGTCCAGGTATGATGTCGGCTTTAAATGGGTCTTTAAACCCCGTGGGCTGCGGTTTCAATGGGAATGGAGAAGGCCATTGCGGACCAATGACATTAGTGAGCTGACCGGTCTTCAAAGCCTCATATCAAACTTTTCCAATCTTTCAAATGACCACGATCGTTAGGAATGCTTGTTTAACAACTCAAGGAGCTTCACGGTTAAAGGTATGAGGTATCTCTTAACTAATTCTTCCTCACAATCACAATCGAGTCCAACAAGATGGAATAAACTAGTACCTATTAAAGTTAACATTGCTATGTGGAGAACTGAAAATAGAAGACTTCCTACAAGAGTCAACTTAGATAACAGAGGGATTGATCTAGACTCGATTAGATGTCCAGTTTGTGACAACGATCTTGAGACGGAAGAACACATTCTTGTGAAATGTGATATTGCAAAGTCGGTATGGAATGATGTCCTCAAATGGTGGAATATTCGTAATGTCCAACTCGAGACACTAAACGATTTACTATCACTTGCTAGTAGAACAACCTTGTCTACCACCCTCTTAGCCGTGTTTGATGCTGTAGTGAACTCCGCTGTGTGGGTCCTTTGGGGCTTTAGAAATGATTCGTCTTTTGCAATCAAACTTCTAAACCGAAGTCTTATCCTAAACGATATCAAGCAACTTTCTTTCACTTGGATTAGCAATAGGCTTCATAACATAGCTATTAATTGGATAGAGTGGCTTTTTAATCCTTGTATCCACTCATTTGTAATGTTTTGCCTAGCATCTTATTAAGCTTTTAATCTTATTCTTTGTCGTTCCAAAAAAAACAACACTTGACATAGGTTTGAGATGTATATAATAAGGGGATAGCTTGACTACAATTTTTGTTACAATCATCCATCAAAATACATAAAAAAAATTGATTCTGACACTTGCAAACACGTGCAAACAGGATTCACGGACAAAAAAAATGACACATGGACCCACAGTTATAGCATAAAATTGTAGCTAATTCCCTACACTAAATTGTAGCTAATATATTCGTAAGGGATAGTTTGGCTATAATTTTTGTAGCTAATTGGCTACGATCCTCCACCAAACATAGCTATATACTTTTTATATAAGTTCAACGGAAGTATCATTATATCGAGAAAATTTATAATGTGGAAAAGTGACATCCACAAATTATTTATTGGGTGAGGTGGGAATCCACCAACAAGGAAACAGATCGAAGATCTTGAAAGACAAATGTGAATGGACACGCAAATTATATGATCTTGTCTAGTAGTAGTACGAATACCAGTGAAGTTTAAACATCTTCGAATTGCATAGTATCTGTGTGTATGGCTCTGACACCGAGCCTAACCCGTTGGCATGATTCTTAATTTCTTATAATTGGATTAGAGGACACATCTTCGAATTGCGCCGAGTCTTTATTGCTTTTTTTTTTTTTTTTTGTTAATTAACCCCCAAAATTTTGAGTTTGCTGACAACGTTTCTTTAGAAGCTTTATAAGATTACTTTTACAATCGTTGTCGTTTGTATTGTTCCTTTTAAATTCCTTAGTTATTTATATTTGTTGTTGTAGTCTTTTTTTTTTCCTTTTTTCTTTTCTTTTCATACTAAATAAATTACCCTTGATCTTTATGTGTTTTCTTAAATTAACCCTTGAAATTCTATGTTTGTCAAAAAAAACCCTACATTATTTTAGATTTTTTTTACACTCATTTCTATCAAGTTGTCCATATTGTTCCTTTTAAATTCCTTTGATTATTTATATTGTTTTTGTAGATTTTTCGCTTGTAAAATAAATTTATACATAATCACATATTAGAATTGGCCAAAACTACACAAATAATTTTGGGTAAAAATGTATACTTTAAATTTCGTCGCAACGCAAGAAAAATTGTACTCGTTAATAACTAATACGAAAAACCGTTCTTTTATAAAAAAACATCGAACACGAGAAACTTGAAACTAAATTGTTTTGACGCCTGATCGATAAATCCATACTATTACATGCCAATATTCACAATGACTGATTCATTTGGACTTGGGAAAGCAAGTTGAATCTGGTTCAAAGGAGCATCATTGGCTATTTCAATCTTTAGTAATGCATGCCACTTACCAATGTCTGCCATTGAGTCCACATCTATGTTTGGAAGTTGGCGTGTATTCAGGATTTCGAGGATCTTTCTGGATCTACCGAGAAGATGAGCTGCAGAGCGGACGTTGTCTTCCCTTTTCTCTATCGCGTCATGATGACACATCTTCTTTATGACACATGGTAAGTTGGTAAAACAAGCGCATAATATATCTGCAATCATATTTGACATCCACTCGAAAAGTTGTCCATCAATCGGCCAATTCTCTAGCTCACTGCAGTGGATCAATATAGTCTGGCTTACTCTATACATGGAACTCGCAACTATAAACTTATAGTGGGAGTCATCCATTCGTCGCTTTTTGCAGCTCTTGAACTGTATAACTATTTTTACTGCTTCATCTCTTAACCACTCAAGGATCTCCTTTGACGTCTTTCCGTCATTAGCCTTCTTTTGAAGATCGATTTGTAGCCACTTGCGGTATACTTCAACTTGTGTCCACACACGTCTAGCTGCTTTTCTTGTCTTTATCAAGTCACTATCTGCATCAAGACATTCTTCAATATTTCTTACGATCTGGAGTCCTTCCCTCACACTAGCAACTAGCCCCTCACCATGGTTGTCAGCTGTGTTTGGAAGTGCAACGACAATGGCTGTTAATGTCACTACTACTAGACTCCAGGAAAATTTGGTTTCTTCCAAATTTAGAGGTGGGACTTGATCGTTGTCGAACACTAAAAGTCCTTTAAATCCTGTAGATTTCTTTAGAAGCTTTATAAGATTACTTGGCTCGTTCTTTTCAGAGTTCGAAAGAAGTTGATTAATTGATTTAAGTGCATTTCTTGATATTCTCTCTGAAAGATTTGCATCGTCTTCAATTTGTAGAACATACTTAGCATATTTTTTCATCTCTGATGTTACATTGCTGTTGGATACATTTACTTTCTTTTTAAACCTTATCAACAACTTGCAGAAATACCAACAGTAGGAGACTAAGATCAGAAAAGATCTGGGAACGAGACATATCAATTTACAC
>BQNB010069884.1:5040-17435 GCA_026074375.1 Tanacetum coccineum
ATCCTAGGTTTAGAGAGATAGATAGCTTTTACTCTTAGACGAATACTTTTAGAAACATATTGTGATAGCTTCAAGGTTGTAACCCCAGTACTTCAAGAGTGCTCGTATTATTATTCTAATAATATTGAAGCAGTTTGTTATTACTTCATTGTTTGTTTGTTTATTACTGTTCCATTCATAAACATCTCTAGAGTATCAAAGTGTAGATTCCGCATACACTTTGGTATACATACAAAGTCTCAACCATTGTTATTTTGGATTCATCCAAGGTAACAAACACTTTACTACGTAAAGAATCGATCAAGGCGTGGGATCAACAATGGATTAGGTCGTGCCTGGACGCCGTCGCACTCTATTGTTTGATCATCGTTTGGCAGCTACTATTTGCCTTTGTTTAAGGTGAGTTTTCGTAGCCCTACTTTTTAAACTCTTTTTTCTGTTGGGGGTATCTATTTCAAACTACTTTTACTTCTGTGCAAAACCTCTTATTCTTTGGACAATGCTATGTGCTTATGATTGCATATGTGAATGCTATGAGATCTATTTATGCAAAGTTCTATTGGACTTATTGCGTATGTGAATGCTATGAGATCTATTTATGCAAAGTTTTATTTGGACTTCTGCTCAATACTAATTAGCCGACCGTGTTGCTCCAATTGGTAGGCGATAGGTTTGGAAATCTAAAAGCGAGTGGACCACTATTGATTTGTTGATTGGGTTTGGACTACTATGGTATGATGTGTTGTTATGTTGTAAATCTAAATACTACTGCTTGCATTCTGCTTTCATATTGCACAATTGTCCACTATTAAACTCTAGCACATCAACTGGGTTTGCTTTCAAACTTACGAGCTCGCTAATTTTATGTTGACCTTTTCGAGTATATTTTCAGGTGAAGCGAATGTTCAGTGATTCCAAGTTAGCAGACCTATTAGCAGACTTAAGTTCATCCGTTGAGGATTCACTCTTTGGAGACTGCATTCTAGGAGTTTTATTTATGCTTTTGTTTATGAATCTTTTAGACTTGTATCACTCTGACTCTAAGGAGTTGATTTGTAATAATTTCAGCCCATGTGATGTGACTCGACTTATCTTGGCACAAGTTCTATGCTTGTCGTCGGAGGACGTCGTAGCACTTTGTTTCAATGCATTTAGTATTCTCTATATTGACACCATGTGTTAAGACGATCAATCTCTCCGTCACGCCTCGAGTTTCCGCCTTCGTCGGGATATGACAATATATAAGTTATTATTGATTATATATAGAATTTACAATATACATTATTAATTTATAATATGATATTACTGTCTAATTTAAATAAAATCTACAATATGACATTATTAGATTATCTGCAAGTTAGTAAAATCAAAAGCATATTCAAAGTAAAATATTTTCACATTCATGAACTGTACTGATACCTAATTTAACACAGACTCATGCACTATTCTTTTTACCACCATTTTGGTATGTTTTGCCATTTGAGTGCTAATAAAGTTTTTAAATGATTAAAACAAATGAAACCCAAAGTATACAAACAGAAGTTGACGCAACACTGAAAACATACCATTTAGCATGTGTTTAGGTATCTAGACTTGAATCAAAGTAACTATAGTCAACATTAAACCTAACCATAGTTAAATTAATTCACTATTAAACTCGCTTCTGTTCCCATAACCCCCCACTCACTCATTTCAGTTTCTAATTTGCACCACCATTTGCGCACTAAGCACCATAATCTTAATCCTTGCTTTAATCGCCACGTTGTTGTCGTTAATTGTCACAATATCACTTCTATTTTATCTCTACATTTCCTGAGTACAGTAATCAAATTATGATGCTGATTATCTGCCATCATCCACCTCGGCATATCAATGGTACCTTTATTGAGGTTTTCGATTTGCAATGTGGTTTAGACTACCTTCATAAAAAGGTTGTAAGTTTCTAATTTTTTGTCATAAAGGACCTGGTTTATAATCCTTGCACAGGGCTCTCGAAATTCATGAGACGACCCTGCATTTAGATATGCATCCCCAAGTACAGAATGATTTGTCAGATTCCACGTGGCCGAAGCAGATTGGTTGAAAGATGGTGATCACTTGGCTAGCACATTTTGGAACATGGATGAGTTGTGGCAGTTTAGGAAGTAGATCGACATCTAAAATGCAAAAACAAAAGAAGTTGTTATATTGAGCGGGTGATATTATATTATGGAATTTATGGAATACGCATGGGTGATAGGTCCTTGTACATTAATATGTAAAAAGATACATATCGATCTTTTCTTATCAAGGATCTGATAGTTAATGTGATACTACCATGTTAGAAGAGTCCTAAGTGTCAAACTCTTTAGATCATGTATCTATTAGGATTCAGCAAAGCAGAAACATACATGTATAGCGCTAGTTTATATAAACTGTTCAATTCATATATATATATATGACATAGCACCAAAAAAGTTGAGTACGAAACAAATAATACTGCGTACAAACAGGGACGGAACCATGGGTTCCCGTAGGTGCCGGGACACCTATAGATTTTTACGATGTAGTGTTAATTTTTGATAAAAACATCTATTTTTTTCTTAAATGAATCTTAAATGCACTCGGTTTATCGAAATGTTTATCTGGTATTATTTAATTAGTATACTTACAAAACAATTTGTGCATCCTATATTTGGTTTTAATTCTGTCCATGCATACAAATCACTTCTTTTACATCAATTTGATAGACCACTCACATACTGCTGGGCCAAAGCCTTTGGTCACTATTTATTTCATTACGTCATTTATTCTATTCAATTGACATTTCATATGCTCCTACCAAACAAACCTAATTGATTATTTGAATTCTGCGGTTTGTGAATTTCGTAATATCCCATGCATGTGTAGTTTCACACACCTCATAAATCCAACGAATAGTTAAAAGAATCCTAAAATTATTATAAATGGCAACATGAAAATAAGAAACTAGTATAGATGAATGATTATACTTTATTGTCGATAATTGTTATTCATAATCATCCGCTTATTTTAAGTTAATTTATTAAATACAACCATAATATTATGAAGTCTGATATGTCATTTGGTCCAAAATGTAACTAAAAAATATGGAAAAATTATTGGTTTGCTAAAATCAAACCAAAAGGTTATTGAAAATGAAAAGTAGATGCATTCACATAAGAGATACAAGTCAAAAAATGCTTCCCCCTTTGCTAGTTGCGCTAACTTCACCATCGCCACTTTCCACTCACCACATCAAATACAACCCTATAAAAGTGTCAATGGATTTAACTCTTTTCATCAAAAACTTACCTTTTTTGGTGCATTTTCTCTACTTGTGATAATCATTTGCACTTTAAATTCCAATGATTCTCTCGATAACTTTGCATGCTTTAAATCGCGACAAGTTTAGCGTAACCCCTTAAAGCATGTAAAAACCTAGGCATTTACTACATGCTACTTGTCAATAAACATGCGACCAAATCCTCCTTGGATTAGTGAAGGTCTTGAATGATAAATTAACGTGTGACCAATTCCATTGAAAGCTAAGCCTAGGAGGATTATTAGGCCCAGTATCATCAACGCTTAAAACATGGCCAACTTAATTCGAAACATACCATTAAGCATCGAAGAACTAGGAGCAGACCCATGAGAGAGTCGGATCACTTACTAATTGCTCAGTAAGTGATCGAACTCCCTCTTGTGTCCCTTCTCCCTAATTCTCCAATGCTTAATGGGCATGTTTCAAATTTAGCTAGCCATGGTTTAAGTGTTGATGGTATTAGCACTATTAGGCCTATTAATCCTACTGGACTTAGCTTTCAATGGAATTGGTGAAGACCTCTAAGGCCTTGTGATCTCACTGAAATGGCAGAGTTGCAAAGCTAACTTTCGTATCACCTCTTCGGACAACGATCGTTGGAAATGCATATTCGATATCACTAGGATCTTCACGGTAAAAGGTAAGAGACTTTCCATTGCCAACTCTTCTATTCAAAGTCACTCAACACCAACTAGATGGAACAAGCTTGTTCGTATAAAGATTAGCATTGCCACGTAGAGAATCGAGAATAGAATAATCCGAAAGAAGAGTTAACTTAGACCATATAGGCATTGATCTAGACTCGGTAAGATGTCCCGTTTGTAACAATGACCTCCAGACGGAAGATCACATTTTGGTGAAGTGTGAATTTGCTACCTCGGTTGGGTTGAAGTTCTAAATTGGTGGAACATAAACAATGCTCATTTTGACAATCTCAATGATGTCCTCTCCATCCTAAGCCTTGCAAATCTGTCTCCCGTGCTCACATCAATCCTCGACGCAGTGGTGCAATTCACCCTCTTGATTCTTTGGCATTTTAGGAATGACTATTCCTTTGCACACAAGCGTCCGAATAGTAGAATGATTCTAAATGACATCAAACTCTTCACCTTCAATCGGAGATCTAATATGCTTCATAAGATTTCTTTTAATTGGATAGAGCGGTTTTTTAGCACGTGTAACGCCCTATCCACCCCTTTGTAATATGTTTCCTAGCTATTTAAGTGTTTTATTATATCTTTTGCCGTTTAAAAAAAATCTACTTTTCTTGGTAAATCTTTGTATTCGTGACCATAACGCAGTTAACACAAACATACATTCTCTGATATTGGTTGGATAGAAGATAAAGTTTGCATCTATAAAACTTTAATATGATGTGATTTTAATGGAAATATGAAATAACCCAGCCTTCGCATGATAAATCAAGTTTATATGATGTAAACAAGTCTTTGTGGGCCATGAAAGAGATACCGGGTACAGCCAGGCCTGGGCTAGAAATTAGGCTCTTTCCGTTATTGCTAGTAGGGGTGTTGTTCGGTTAATTTTTTTTTTGGATTAAACCGAAAACCGAATCGAAAATCAAATTTGAATTCAGTTCAATTTTCGGGTTAACCTAAATAACTCGAATTACACAATATATTTAAAAAAAATTATATAGATATTTAGCAAAAAAGAAAATCAAGCATAAAAAGTGTTTTTTTTATATTAGGATAAAATTTTAATGGTATTTATATATATATAAATATATAAAAAATATATTTATGTAAATTTGATTTTCGGTTCAGATTGCCAAACCCATATCCAAACCGAAAACCGAATTTGTAGTTCGGTTCCGTTCTGTTAGTATTGTTTTTTCGGTTTTCGGTTTTTTCGGTTTTTCTGCTCACCGCTAATTGCTAGTATTGTTTTTTGAAATACATTTGGACTTTAGAAAAAAGATTTCTAATCTTACTTAACATATTGTTTTTCTAAATACACTCCGGTTCTTGTTAGTACAAAAAGGTGTAGTATAGACGTGAATGGATTGACTCACTTGCGATGAGGATCACAAGCTCGTTCTTGGGGATATGTTTTGTACCAAGTGAAAATGAAGGCTTATTTCCTGCTAAGAAATGAAGACACCGTTAGTCTTACCACGGAAGTGATGTCATGCGATTGGACTCCGGCGTGAGATAAGTATTGTATATAAGTAGATGTGTGTAACTAGGTTGCGGAAATCATACCGTTAGGAGTGTTCTGGTAACTGCTTATATAGGCTGGTGTCGCTATCGATCGCATGGGTCACGAGATGAGATTCATCCTATTATTAACCGGTGGGTAATAGGTTGGTTATCGTTGGGTCAACGTTGTTGACTACGTCATGTTTTGTAGCGTAGTGATAAGGCGTCAAAGGGGGCGTTTTTTACATTTGTTTGTGTATTCCCTATTTAGGGTGTTGACGTTCTTATTGTAGTTCCCCATGATCTTCTTTGCCTTGTTTAGTTAAATCAAATGTATCCATTTTGTTGGGAAGTGGTATGCGGTTGCGGATGGAATATGATCCTTGCAGATGCGGTTCGTCGCTGGCGCGGGACGTGTGTGTGACACGGTCCCGTGCAGATATCTGTTAAGGTTTATCTTAGACTGCTTTTGATCTTCTTGGGTTAATAGGCCTGAGCCCGCTGTTGGTTGTTAAGTACGGATTTGTGGACCAGGAGCCTACTATACGTCATCATGTCCCCCCAGTCTAGTGTATTTTTCTTTCCTATGGAAAATGTTGCTGGGCTTTTTCGTTGTCTACTGCATTTTTTATCTCGCTTATGTGGGTCGTGTCCGTGTATAGTGTCTGGAAATCATCATTGTGGGTTAGTGGCCTTGAATGTCGTGTTTCGTTTTTTGACCATGCATTTTCTGACTGATGTGACATTTTGTCAGGCGGCGGTTCGTATTTGCGAACCATCGTGATCGTTTGTTTTCTCTGATCTCAACCGTTCGATGGGAAATGTGTACACATGTCTTCCTCTAAGCTTTTAGGGTTATCTGTTTTGGAGTGGGTAAAAATAATCACTCCTCTTAGGTTTTCACTGTATGTTTTTACTGCGTTTTTTTCTCATTCATCCACATTTTTAAACTTCCGGCCATTTTTCCGCCCTCTATTTCTTCGTCTTCATGTGCTTCTAGTTCCTGGTTAGGTTCTACTCTCTCTTTGATATCTTCTTTTAATCTCCTAAAATGGTTGCCAATACTATTGATACCGTGACATCGGTGTTGTCTCAGAGAGCGTTAGACCTTTTTTGTGCTACATATAATATTCCGACCGACTTGAACACGGAGTTGCCTGGTCACGAGGATACAATTAAAAATAGTCCGGAGGGCAAAATAGGCATTTATACTCGTTTTATTATGTTTGCTAACTTCCGTATTCCACTATCTAAGTTTCTTCTTTCTACACTTCAGTATTATCAAATTAACTTTTCCCAACTGTCTATTCTTGGTGCGGCCAAGGTCAACCACTTTGAGATCATGTGTCGAGTGCTCGGACATCCGCCTTCTTTGGGTACTTTTCGTAGGCTTTATTATAATTCATAAAGCAATGGTTGGTTGTCGTTTTCCAAGCGTGGTTCCGGTCCCTGCTGTGTTTCAAAACCTCTTCATTCCTTAAAAAATTAGAACGATAATTTCTTTTGGATCGATGCGTCTAGTTGTCCCATCTTTGTTCCATGGTATAATGAAGCTTCGGTTAGGAAATATTCGTTTCTTTATGATGATGTTGTGGATTTGGATCTTCTGGACAAGCTTGATAACAATCGTACTCTTATTAGAAAGTACCCGAAGACATTTTTGTATCTTGCTGGGTTAAGCCGTTCCTTTGATGACCCTGTCGCATGCCCTACTCTTCTTAACCGTGATAAGAGTGGTGGGTGATGGCTTTTTATGTACATATTCTCCTTTATATGTATATGCATACATTTTTATGTTTTTTTACTAATTATTTTTGTTTTGCAGATATGGGTTTACTCGACTTTGTCAAGTCTGTTAATCCTTTCAAAGTTAATACCGATAAGAGGACCCTTGCTGAGGGTGAGGTTCCGTTATTGATAGAGACTGCAGACATGGTTGTTGCTCCTTCCGCTTAAACTATCCGTCTCGTAAATCATACCATTGTGAATGAGTTGGAGGATCATGCTGGAAAGAAAAAGAAGAAGGTTGGGTTTAGTTCCGGTTCGCATCCTATGAAGAAGGAAAAGACCGATGGTATTGTTGTTTCGGAGCCTGTTCTAACCACCGCTGGTAAGTCTCCAACCGTCATTCAAAGGCTTATTGATCAAGGTAAGCAGCTTGATAGTGATTCTGGGTTCGCTGCTCCCCGTGCTGAAGAGTTTGTTTCTTCCTCCGTTACTCTAACCCCGGATCATGAGGATCATGAGGACTCTGGTTCGACACATGATGGGAACATTCAAACACGTCATGCGTCTGAGCGCTATGTCGTCCTTACCTCCAGTTCTGAGCATGGGGATGTTGATACTATTGTTTCCCCCCTAAGTCTTCTTGTCCTAATCCGCATGTACAGGTTGGGGTTGAGAATGTCATTGCTGAGCCTATTGATGGAGTTGCGGGTGTTTCTGTCCCTGGGAACGGAGTTGGTACTTCTTCTGTTCCTAGCGATGAAACTGGGGGTCTTCTTCCGTGCCAGACAATGGGTCTCCGATTGATGATTTTTATGAGTCTCAAACCATTGATTCTTTGAAGGCTTAGCATACATATGTTCCTAAATGGGATATTACTAATGATGCTCAGATGGATGACCTGGTTATGTGCAGAAATTTAATTGATCATGTACCTCCTTCTAGCTATCGGGCTTTCCTTCGCAACCATAATGATGTGGATTTTCTTGATTTAGTTAATGCGAATTCTGCACAGCATATATGCATGATGTCTGAGCTACATTTAAGATATGAGCATGAGATCACGGTAAGGGAGAGGTTTGAGAAAAAGTTTACTGATAGTTCTGTGGTTATCCAACAGAGGGATGCGGAGATTGTTGATTTGAAGTCTAGATTGGGGAGTGCTGAGAGCGAAGCTGCGGAAGTGATCAAACTTTGTAGGCGTGTGTCAGAGTTGGAAGCCGAGACTACTGTAAAGGCTAGGGAGGTTGTCAGTTTGAATAATCAGAATGCTGAGTTGTTTGGCAAGGTATCCGTTCTTGAATCAATCATGAGGAATTAAACAGTCAAGTGTCCAAGATGGGGGTTGACTGCGAGAGTTTGAGGGATGAGATCACCGGTGAAGCTAAAATGAGAGAAGAGATTGCATCCCTCCAAGATGCAGCGGCTCGACGTTTTGAGGAACGGTCCGTCGAGTTGGATGCTCGGATTACGGAGGTTAGACATGACATGGACACCGACCTTTACCCCCATATGTTGACTGCTATAGCTGGGCGGAGATGGGTCATTGGTCACGGCTTTCGTCTTTCCGTGATGAAGTGCGCCCAATCCTCCGAGTGTCATTTAGCCTTGAGAAAGGTTATATTGTTGGCCATCAACAAAGGAATTCAACAGGGTTTGGAGAGTTTAAGAACGTTTCTTTCTCCTTATTAGAGGAATTAGAAGCTCTTAAGGATTCCTCACTTGCTCTTCTTATGTCTGTTCTGACTTTAGAGGGTGATCATAGTGATGTGGACCCGCCACCCAAGTTCCTCAAGCTTCAACATGTTTCTAGTCAGGTTACTGTGACCGTTTATTTTGAGTCTGGTGGTTTAAAGGGGCCTGGCTCTGTTAGTGGTGAGATTTTGTTATCAGATGCTATTGCTACTCTTCGCGGTCATGCCGATAAGAGGAAGGTGGGTGTGCCTTATGGGGTTGTGGCCAGCGGCTCTTCTTTTGTTGTGCCCTCTCAGGGTAATGCTCTTGTTGCCGCGGATTACCAGATATCTACCTTGACTCTTACTGATGATGCGGTGCCTGTTATTTAACCACATGATGATTTTTTTGATACCACTGTCCTAGACAAGCCTATGGATCCTTAGATTGTTGTGACTGGTTGATCTTTGATCCGTAGTATTTGAGCCTATTTTGACAATGGTGCTTCGTATCACGGATTATCCTTGTGAAGCTTTCTAATCAACTCTTTTAGCTTTATTTATGTACGACCGCATGTGGTTGTACATTAGTTTCTTGGATGATAGATCCGCGCCGTTTGTATTCCGGTTTTTTGTACTTAGAACATTTTTCTTAGTTCTTTTTTTTTCACGCGTAGCCGTATGTGGTTGTGCTTATTGCAACAGTGTTATTATTATTTTTTATCGAATTGTGCTATCTTTTAGTTTTTATGATAGTCTTATCAAATATTGTTGAGCCGTTGGCTTTTTGTACTGGCTTGCAATCCGCTTACGTATATTGAGTTGATTCTTAGGTTACTCATCCTTGTATTGTGTTTAAAACAATAGAGTTAATTATGGGGACGTACTCATTCCCATGACATATGTAATAATGTGTGTGTGCGTGCGCGTATTGTCGAATGTAAAGAAAAAAAAATAAAGAGTAACATATACAAAATTTTTGGAAAATTTGTAGAGGTAACTAGTCTCCACATGGTGTAACCCTTGCCCTTTTTGTGAGTTTTGAATGTTCTAACTTAGTCCTTTGACTATTTGACTTTTGTCAATTTTGTTAGAACCTTTACCGTGTTGACGGTGATGAATTTATGTGATTGAGGTGTTTTATGGTAATATGGTGTATAATAATCCTTTTTAGAGGGTATTATTATGTTAATTGTGTTCCGGGTGGTTTGACCCGTGAATTGTGAGAAATGTCAAACTCTTGACACGTCCGATAATGTTCAAAATGATTTTGGGAAGTTTAACGTGGAAATGAGTCGTGCAAATACTCTAAGTTATGGGAAAAGTATTTTTAAAGTGAATAAAAATACTAGAAACCTTTGGAAAATATTTTACGATCGAGGTTTTTGAGTTTTAAGTGAACCCGACACAAAAAGAAGGCATCCCGAGCCCCCTAGGATACCTATCCAGTTATAGACAAAGGGGAGGGGACAAGATGGCAAATTTTTAGCATAATGGTCCCAAGCCTTAGTATATATGATTTGTCTTTGCCCTAAATCACACATAGTGCATGTTTTGTAAACCATATTCTTCTCTTTTCTCTCTTCTTGTTCGTCCGACCAAAACAACACACACACACACTTATAATTTTTTGAAAATTTGATCAAAAACATGAAGATTTGCGGAGTCGTGGGTTGATTCTAGTGTCCGGGTTATTGTTTAAACTACGTTTGGGTAGTCGGTTCGCGTTCGTTCTCGCTTTTCAAAACCCTAATTGTAAGTTTTCTAAATGTTGATTTAACTTGTACTTTTGAGTGTTAAATGATGCATAGAAGCTAGTTGTACGGTGCGTTGGTTAAAAATCGAACACGAAAAGTTTACGAAAGGAATAAAAGGGTGCGTTTGGTTTGAATAGAAAATTAAGGGAATAAGAATTTTGTAGTTTTATTGTTGTGGTTGTGATGGTTGAAAAACATTTATTTGCTATGTAGCTTATTATGGATATTGGATCATTTGGCGTATTTATAAGAATTTCGAGCTTATTTTGGGCTTATTAGCTGTCGAAAATTTAAGAAAATACAAGGAAAGTATTTTTGGTTATTTACCTAGTATGTCGTATTTTTGTGGACTATTTTTATAGCTTATGGTGATAACAAAAAAAACTATATAGCTTATTAGCTTATTTTTAAGCTTATAGAGTTGGTTTTGTAGCTATTGGGCTCAGGACCAAATAAGCCTCAATAAGTCGTGGCATGTTGAGTGCTTATTGTGTTCCGGGTTACTTTGTTACTTATCGATTTGGACTTATATATATTAATGGGCCTTAGAATCGGGCTTAAAGCGTATTTTGGATAAGTAAAATCCCTAATGGGTCCTTATTGGGCCTTAAAGCCTAATAAGCGTAAACTAGTCGTATTATGAGTTTTGGCGAACTTTTGGAAAGCGAATCATACTTATGAATTGATGTTGAAAGTTGTTTTGGAGAAATACGCTTTGGTAAACGTTGCAAGAAGTAATTTTGGTATTTTGTCGGAAAGTGGTAAGTTTTGAAAAATGTTTGAAATTAAAGTTTAAAACTGTGGAAAACTAGAAGGGGGGTTGAATAGTTTACCGCTTTTTAATTAAAGGTTTTGAAGTGTTTGTAAAAATTCTAGATTTGAATTTATGTGAACTCAACACTTGCACAATATGAACAATATATTTATCTAAACAATTGATATGATAGTAAGAGGAGATAATGTAAGATAAGAGATAAGAGTAAGAACAATCAAACCACAACACGAGGATTTATAGTGGTTCGGTAACGAAGCACCTCTTCGCCCTACTCCACTCCCCGAGCACCTAACTCGAGAGTTTTCTTCACTATGTCAACAAGCTCCCTTATGGCGGAGAAAACCGTACACAACGTTGCTTACACCGATTTACGACACAAAGCTAAATGTCGAGTTCTAATCTTAGCTAGAACCAATCTATCACAACACAACTTCACGACTTCACAACTTCACAACTTCTTCACAACTTCAAGACTTCCTCACAACTTCACGACTTCACTTCACCACGCTCCTTATGCCACAAATAACTAACACTACTTGGTAAGGTCACCACGATCTATCTATACTTACAAAGATCGCCAAGATCTAGCTACTACACATAAATACAAGATATACAAAAGATTTACAATTGGTATCAAGAGCCTACAAGATTGATGTATTGATTTGGTTTGTATTTTTTTTCTATTGATTCGAAAAAAAAGGAGGTTTATGTGTTTTGATTAATTGTTTGTTGTTTTGATTCTTGATTCAAAGATGGCTTATGTTTAATCTAATATCATTCAAACCATCTTGTTAGCAATCAACGATCTAGTGTTTTTCCTTTGTTCTTGTTGTTTTGGTTCGAAAAGTGTTAAAAAAGACGTGGGGATCGAACGAGTTTTAGTCGTTTTGATCGAACGAGCGACATTCTTGTTGGGATCGAACGAGTGGAAACGCAGTGGGACTCGAACGAGCGGAAGTCTTTGGTGATCGAACAAGGACGTTC
>BQNB010069884.1:18492-33333 GCA_026074375.1 Tanacetum coccineum
ACGTAAACGTTTTACGCAACCAATAAAAATAAAATATAAAAAGTTGATTATTACTTCCGTAAAAATAATATATTGCTTGCTTGACGAAAACTTTAATTCGTTTGGTGTCCGATTACGCTAAACGGTAATTTTTTTAACTTACGCGATTTAACTTAACTATTACGATTTAAAAGCAAACGCGTAAAACCCTAAAAATAACTTGTGAATTTATTGACGTCGTCAATGACCCTAAAACACGAGGTGTTATACTAAGGATTTTTTTTCCGTTAAGCACTTATTCATTCAATTACAAGTACACAACCAAACACCTCACGAAATAGGAAGATGAAAACACTCAAATCACTCAACTAATCTATGTGGTAACATGTAACTAATTCGCTCAATTTCTTAGTCGTGACGAGTATTCTATCATAAGCTTGGCAAGGATACATATCTCCACCACTAGAGCTAAGGAGTAACAAGTTTATAAAGGTAAATTGGGTTTTATTTTACAAGGATTATAAGGGTTTGATCACTTTATCTAGTCTCTACCGATACCAATATTCCAGAAAAGGTGACAAAGACCATACATACACACCCATAACAATAGGATAGACACATATGACTGCATTCAAACCTTAACTCGAATAAACTAAAGAATAGGACAAGTAGAGTGATATATGGTATGGATCTTCTAACTTTCACCAAAAGTAATAAACCAACAAGGTGGATAAATCACGCATACATGGCCGTAACGACGGAATAGACATGCATGATTCGGTAACATCCTCATTCGAGTAAAACCTAAGCTTAATCATTAGAAAAGGGAAATAAATTGTTGTTAAATAAGGTACAAGTTGCTAGATACTTTTTCCTGGACATTACCATGATAAAGACACAACTATATACACAAACGTCTTGATCATTGATAAAAAACAACAACCTAAGCTGGCGTTTCCATAACGGTCAACTCCTAATCATCCCATACTTTTACAAAGACAAGTGGCGATATCTATCACTTTATACAAAACTTTACATCGTTGATTTATAAACACGCATCAACGAATAATCGATCCTTCAAATAATTCCATCGGTTTAAGTTTTAACGAACCGACTTTCTTCAAACTTTCCTGCTCTTTTTTGTTGCAATTTTTGAATTTTTTTGAATTTTTTTAACAATACATAAACTACAAATCTCGGTGTAATTTCGCCATCTTCACGATCATAATAACTCCGGATAATTTCTTCCATGATTCTTCATTCTTCGGACGTACCAATAATTGTGATGGTAGTAAAAATACATGAGTTTTGACTACTTTTTACATTCCCATTGCAATGTGCAAATTTCCCAACCATACCAGAGATAGAAAATGACACAAGACACAAGAAATACATACTTTACACTTTAAGCAACTAGCAACTGATAAATGGACTTAATCTAACAGGGTAGGCTAAGGTGTAACGAAACAAATAGTTGGTGTTATCCTAAAGGATTGGCTCTACAGGTTTTTCTAGGGGTATCTTACTCTTAAAATGAGAGTAAACAAAGGGTTTATACGGGGGTTAACTAACCAGTGTAGTTAGTTAATAATACAACATATAAAGGCTTTTTGGGTGTAATCCTAGAAATTTACCAATTTAAACAAGTTACTCTATCTAAATCCATAGTACTCATTATTGTGGTCTCGAATAGATATACCAAGCCAAGTTCTAAAGTCTACAACATCACCGGCACACTCATATTTTTGTGGGATTTGGGTAAACATTTGGAAACGGATAAGGCTGAATCCTCACAATATCTAATAAGGGTTATGTGTGCAGGTTATGTAACTAGTAATTTCACAAAAGTATGCTTGAAAATTTTTTAAATTTGAGCATAATTTAAGCATTTTAATGTGAAAAATAGGACAAGTAACGTTCTAATTCCCATCCCCCCACTTAAATTATACAACGTCCTCGTTGTATAGATAAAACATTAAAAACAGGAAATTAAAAGAATTAGAACGAGAAACTCCCCTGATATTTGCTCGGTAGATTCTCCAAGTTGAGTTTATGAGCAAGAATGTGTGTTGTAAATGCGTCTGAATTCCAGCATGACTACAAAACACATAGGATTCCAGATGATTGATACTTCACCAACGTTGTTGATTTCTTTTCCAGCGAGGTCCTGTGCAAAATATAAGAAAACCATGCACTCCTATATCGGGTATCCTACGGTTAATTAAAGAAAATTAAAAAAATAAACTGTACAGGAAACCAATACGCCATATCCAAAAACCTAGATACGCCGTATAGAGAAACCTGTAAAAAGTATCTATACGGGTCAGTTCTGCTGAATACGCCGTATCATATAATGAATACGCCGTATAGACAGAACTAACAATAATGTTTTAAATGTAGAAAAATAAAGGACTGATAACGTACAGACATTCAATACGCCGTATGGTATGGAGCGGATACGCCGTATTCATGTCTAGGAAGATAGACTCGATAAAAATAAATAAAAATTATTCGGGTTGTCTCTCGGGAAGCACTTTTCTTTCAGCTAGTCTTTAAGTTAGACTTTTTTTCGGCTTCCTTTCACTCGGCTCTTTTTACCATCCATCTTTCGTGCATCCTACGAAAGATCTCTTGGTATGCGCGGCATGCATCTTCATTGGTACTCGTCAAATCATCGTATTCATGTTCTTTGATAGCATCATACTCTTCTTCTTGTCCAAATGAATACTTGATTATCTCAAATCTTTTAATCTTGTAAACTGACGCATCACGAGTTGTGTCATCTAACAAATCACATCTTTCTTTATCTTCTCGTTCCATTTGAACATCATTACTGTTGCTTGCATAACCGTCCCTACCAAATATATGATTAACATCAAGATAGGGATCATGGGTAGTAATGAAGTTTGCGTATGGTCCTCGTATGTGATCCTTCCAATTAGAAAATGGAGAGCATTCATGATCATTTACATTCCCCCAATAATCTTGAAGCTTTACCAATAGTTCATAATCGAGTTCGTGGAACTTTCAGAAAGACCTCTTTAACCATGCGCAAAAATTTATTACACTTTAACTTGCATTACCCCATGATTTTTCATAAATGGCTTTTTGCTTTAATGCTTCATCTTTTAAACTGCCGCCCGTTAACTCACTGTACCATTCATTGTCTTGAAAATATGTCATGTAACCAACCTGAACCATTCCCGGTAACTCTCCTCCGTTACAGAATCCATCTTCATTTGAATTGCAAGTGGGCCATTTAGCTTTCCCATTTTTGAAACGGAAAGGTTCGCAAATATGATCACACATTTCATATGGTACTCCATCTTTGGACCATGGCTCTTCAAGTTCATCATTCAATTCGTTCTCATAATCTTCGTAAGTCTTAGTTCTTTCAATATCATGAGTAAATAATTCCGGATCAACTTTAAGAAGAAAATTGAACTCCTTGAATTCTGTGCACAACGGTGTTTCGTAGTCGAACAAGTTTGTTTCAATTCTAAAGATTTCAGCGGTTTCTTGTTCATCATCATTATTAGCTTCCTCAACATCAGAAAATCCCTCATCAACAACTCCTTCTTGATCATCGCTCTTTTTCCAAAAATCCCATAAGACTTTCTTGGTGAATGGATCCATCATCATATGGTTAGCAAATTTCGAAGCCAACCATTTTTCGAACGTAGAATTGTTTGGATCCCTTATTGCTTTAGTCACCGTAATCCGACCAGTACGAGAAGGCGGGTAATATTTTCCAAAAAAAATTTCAGTCAAATCCACCCAAGTAGTAATTGAACCTTTAAATTCATCAAACCATTTGCTTGCATTTCCAACTAATGAGATTGGGAAAATAGCAAGTCTAATTCGTTCATAATTCACATTCGGCAAGTTAATAGGGTCAACAATTTTAAGGAAGTATTCGATATGTTCGACCGCGTCTTCTCCATTAGTTCCACTGAAGGCATTACTGAGCAAATCATCAAGGAATTTTCCTTTAAGTTCATAAGCATTTTTACCATTAACCGTAATTCTTGTAATCCCTGAATAATAATCTGCTCGATCTTTAGTCACGAATCCATCCATAGTTGTCTCCGTCTTAATTTCTGCCATTACTTCTTCAATCTACTCCCTCTGATTAGTTCAATCTGTAACAAAGGTAAAAATATCAGCAGGATTTGCTCGGAAGAAAGGTAATACATAAAATTAAGCAAGGAATTCAAATATGAAGAATCTGTCTCTGTTGATATATCAGATGATCGATACGCCGTATCCAATTGACTTGAATATGCCGTATCAGTCTACTGAATGAAATACGCTGTATTGGATAAGAAAGTTAGATACGCCGTATTCAATTAAGTGAATACGCCATATCAGGTTATCAACCATAACAATGTATTGAAAACAATTACAACATACAAATCAAACATACAAATAAAGCAAGCAAACAATTAAAACAAATATACAAAATTTTATACTAATCTAAATTGCACTAATTAATCTAAATTACACTAATCCTAAGGGTTAAGTTAATCTAATGTTAAAAACCAAAATATTAAATAAAAGTTCAAGATTAAAATTTCACTATTCGGCAACGGTGCCAAAAACTTGATGTGTCGTCATGTAGGTGTTATATATGTTTTCAAGTTTTAAATTTATAATTTGTCGACTTTACCTAAAACAACACTTTAAAGGGGCAGTGTACCCGATCAGATGGAGTTTCATGATAAGTATGGTGTGGAATACTAAGTGCGAGAACTAATCTTTTATTTTATCAATATTTTAGTTAACTAAACTAAGTTAATTTATACTATGTTAATTCTATTCTATGTTAAACCTATGCTAAACCTATGTTAATCCTAATTCTAATGGATAAGGGGGGTTTTCAGCCTGAGAGACTATCATAGGTTTGGTGGTAACTTAGATCAATTTAAAACACAATAACACACGCAACCAGACAGACAAAAGATAGAAGAGCGGTCTAAACAAATATAAGAAAACTATATTAACCATGATTAATCCAATTAAAATGTTGGTTTGTTTATTTAGTGCAATGAGTGCTTACCTCGAGGAGGCATATCATTCTAAGATTTAGGCGAGACTTCTTCCTAAAACCTAGACACGTAGAATTCTATCACAATTAAACGCATCCGCATAAAGCATCCTATTTGCTGATTATAATCTATCTTAGGTGAATAATAATGCTGATCTTATTAAACCTTAGCTCATAGAGACTTTACCCACTTACTGCTTAATGGAAATTTATATTCTAGTAGTCCACTGTCTAAGTCTTTACCAAAAGAATTAGTACGTTATTTATTGATACTAGGTCACCTGCTAGTCCAACTTGTTTACATATCCCAAAGCTAAAGATAGGGCATTAATTGTGGTCCTATTGATCTAGATATATAAATTACTATATGGAGAGCTATCCTAGCATCTAGCTAACATGGTTGATATCACTACATCCAGTTGAATAATAGGACACATACAAAAGCACGTAAACAAGTATAAATTGATAAACATAAACAAGCAATCAACGATAAATT
The DNA here is from genome assembly GCA_026074375.1 of Tanacetum coccineum. Lineage (NCBI taxonomy): Eukaryota > Viridiplantae > Streptophyta > Magnoliopsida > Asterales > Asteraceae > Tanacetum > Tanacetum coccineum. The sequence goes on from BQNB010069884.1 coordinate 24,015, forward strand.
AAGCATTCTATATAAACAAAACAAACATTTAAATCTTCATAATCATGGCTAATACCCAAAGGTATTAGCCTTTAATCATTGTAATCAATACAAAAGTAATAATCCAATCAAGGTAAACTAATCGAGTCAAACGAATGATACCAAAAATCAAACGATTACAAGAGTATAGGAGATTACAAGGTGTTTCCTATGGAATTAGTAGCTTTGTTTGACCTCTTCTGCTCTTCTTGTCTTCTGAAAATCGACTTTTGTGGTTAAGGTATCGAAAATATGATCAAGCACACTGAAAACCCGTTTTTAGGTTTTCTATTTATACTGTCTGGAATTTGGTCGATACGGCGTATCAAAAGAGATGGATACGGAGTATCGGGGGTTTCTTAGAGTAGGGACCACGTTCGATATCTTCCAGAATATTTTATTACTTTATATTGAATACGGCGTATAGATGTCTCCTGGATACGGCGTATTGGACTTTATATCTTTGTGGTTTCTTGTGAAGTGCAGGCACATATACGCCGTATCTTCCTTGATGGATACGGCGTATAGGATGTCATAATCAGTTTTTTCATATTTCTTCGTTTAAGCCCCAGAATGCGTGCCTTTTTGCTAATATTCACAAAGTACTCCATAATTGCTGCAATTCTCAAATACAAACGATTAAGTAACAATTCTTGCAATAATTATACAAAATGGGTTATTTACATGGGATAAATGATGCTATAAAAGTAACGTTATTTGATGTCATCAAATATTCCCTCACTTGAATCCTACTTGTCCTCAAGCAGCCTTTAGAAGTTTAGGAAAATGTATTCCTAAGGATTTTTTCCTTTAAGCATTTATTTGATCAATTACAAGTACCCAACCAAACACCTCACGAAATAGGAAGATGAAAACACTCAAATCACTCAACTAATCTTTGTGGTAACATGTAACTAATTCGCTCAATTACTCGGTCGTGATGAGTATTCTATCATAAGCTTGGCAAGGATACACATCTCCACCACTAGAGCTAAGGAGTAACAAGTTTATAAAGGTAAAGTGGGTTTTATTTTAAAGGCTTAAAAGGGTTTGATCACTTTATCTAGTTTCTACCGATACCAATATTCCAGAAAAGGTGACTAAGACCATACATACACACCCATAATGATAGGATAGACACATATAACTGCATTCAGACCTTAACTCGAATAAGCTAAAGAGTAGGACTAGTAAAGTAATATAGGGTATGGATCTTCTAACTTTCACCAAAAGTAATAGACCAACAAGGTGGCTGAATCACAGATACATGGCCATAACGACATAATAGATATGCATGATTTGATCATATCCTCATTCGAGTAAAACCTACGGTTAATCATTTAGAAAGGGAAATAAATTGTTCTTAAATAAAAATTACAAAACAAATAGATTAAGTCCAAACAGATAAGGCACAAGTTGCTAGATACTTTTCCCAACCGTCACCATGATAAAGACACAACTATATACACAAACGTCTTGATCATAGATAAAAAAACAACAACCTAAGTTGGCTTTCCTATAATGGTCAATTCCCAATCATCCTATACTTTACATACTTTTACAAGACAAGTGGCGATATCTACCACTTTATATAAAACTTTACATCGTTGATTTATAATCACGTATCAACGAATAATCGATCCTTTAAATAATTTCATTGGTTTATTCTTTAACGAACCGACTATCTTCAAACTTTCCTCCTCTTTTTTGTTGCAATTTTCTAATTTTTTGATTTTTTTTAAACAATACTACGAATCTCGGTGTAATTTCATCATCTTCATGATCATAATATCTCCGAATAAATTCTTCCATAATTCTTCATTCTTCGGAAGTACCAATCATTGTGATGGTAGTAAAAATACATGAGTTTTGACTACTTTTTACATTCCCATTGCAATGTGCAAATTTCCCAATCATACCAAAGATAGAAAATGACATAGGATACAGGAAATACATACTATATACTTTAAACAACTAGCAACTGATAAATGGACTTACTCTAATAGGGTAGGCTACGGTGTAAAGGTGTAACGAAATAAATAGTTGGTGTTATCCTAAAGGATGGGCTCTATTGGTTTTTCTAGGGGTATCTTACTCTTAAAATGAAAGTAAACAAATGGTTTATATGAGGGTTAACTAACCAATGTAGTTAGTTAATAAAACAACATATAAAGGCTTTTTGGGTGTAATCATAGAAATTTACCAAATTAAACAAGTTACTCAATCTAAATCCATAGTACTCATTATTCTGGTCTCGAATAGATATACCAAACCAAGTTCTAAAGTCTACAACATCACTGGCACACTCATATTTTTATGGGATTTGGGTAAACATTTGGAAACGGATAAGGCTGAATCCTCACAATATCTAATAAGGGTTATGTGGGCAGGTTATGTAACCGGTAATTTCCTAAAAGTATGCTTGAAAAATTTTAAATTTGAGCATAATTTAAGCATTTTAATGTGAAAAATAGGACAAGTAACGTTTTAATTTCCATCCCCCACTTAAATTATACAACGTCCTCATTGTATAGATAAAACATTAAAAATAGGAAATTAAAAGAATTAGAACAAGAAACTCTCTTGATGTTTTGCTCGGTAGATTCTCCAAGTTGAGTTTATGAGCAAGAATGTGTGTTGTAAATGCGTCTAGATTCCAGCATGACTACAACACACATAAGATTCCAAATGATTAATACTTCACCAACATTGTCAATTTCTTTTCTAGCGAGGTCCTCTGCAAAATATAAGAAAAAACATGCAAAATCCTATCTCGGGTATCCTACGGTTAATAAAAAATAAAAACAATAAACTATACAGGCAGTCAATACTCCGTATCCAAAAACTAGGATACGCCGTAAAGAAAGAGCTGTAAAAAGTATCAATACGATTCAGTCTGCCAAATACGCCGTATCATGTGCATGAATACGCTGTATAGACAGATCTGACAATAAAGTTTTAAATGCAGAAAAATAAAGGACTGATAGCGTCCAGACATTCAATACGCCGTATGGTATGGAGAGGATACGCCGTATTGATGTCTGCGAAGATAGACTCGATAAAAATAAATAAAAACTATCTGGTTCGTCTCTCAGGAAGCACTTTTCTTTCAGCTAGTCTTTATGTTAGACTTTTTCTTCAGCTTTCTTCACTCCATGGTGCGCGTCACGGTCCATCCCTTGTCCTTTTTCCGAAAAAATATCTTGGTAGATATGAGACACACTATCTTTGTTTCTTTCCCAAGCATTATATTCATATGATCTTATAACAATGTATTCTTCGTTAGGTCCTAATGAATACTTTATTGCTTCAAACTTTTTAGCTTTGCACACCCTTTTACTAGGCTGCTCATTATTCTGATTGTTAGATTTGGGTGCTTTGTTTATAATATTATTATTGCCCTTACGCTTCTTTTGGCTTCGTTCATCCTCTTTAATGTCATCCTTTTCTTGAGCATTCAAATAAGGCTTAAAGAATGAGTCAGTAGTAATGTTAGGCAGGTTTCCATAATCAGATTCCTCCCATTCTTCATCGCTTGATACTATGTCATTCATTGGTTTTTTATTCCAATATTCATTTATCCAAGAATGCAATAATGCTTTTTTAGTCGTTCCATCCACTCTCTTGTGGTTTTTGAATATTAAATTTACTCGAGATATGAATTCAAGTGGATCAAGCCCCCAATTATCACCTTCCTTTAACATTTCGTCTTTGCCATCGCGGGATAGGGGATAGAATTTACAAAAAAAAATTCTCAACAAATTCTTTCCAAGTGGTGATTTTGCCATCCCCTTCATCTATCCACCATTGTCTTGCATCATCAGCTAGTTAGAGAGGAAAAACCTTCATGCGTAGTCGATGGGAGTCCACATTAGGAATTTTAATCAAATCGAGCATTTCAAGAACTTTGGCAATGTGGTCGACCACGTCTTCATCAAACGTTCTGTAGTATGCATTACTTCGTACCTTCATCAAAAATTCCTCGTTGAGTTTAATATTCATATCATTGTTGGTGTTTGGTTTAGCTAGACTTGATTCAGTTTGAGCTTTTTCCATGCGTTCATTTAAAATTAGTTTCGTCATAACTTATGTCGGCTCTTCTTCAATCAATATTTTGTGATTAGCACGACCTGTAACAAAGGTAAAAATATCAGCAGGATTTGCTCGGAAGAAAGATAGAAAATCAAGCACGTTAATCGAATATGAAAAATCAGCTTCTGTTACTGTATCAGACAATCGATACGCCATATTTAATTGATCTGAATACTCCGTATCAATTTATTGAATGGATACGTTGTATTTGTAAAAAAAGTTAGATATGCCGTATTCAATTGAAGTGGATACACCGTATCATGTTATCAACCAGAACAGTGTATAGAAAACAATTAAACAAACAAAACAATTACGCAAATAAAACAAGCAACCAATTAAAAACAAATATACATAATTTTACAAAATTTTACACTAATTTAAATTACACTAATCCTAAGGGGTTAAGTTAATCTAATGTTAAAAAGCAAAATATTAAATAAAATTCAAGATTAAAATTTCACTCCCCGGCAACGGCGCCAAAAACTTAGAGTATACAAGTTTTAAATTTATATTTTTCCGACTTTACCTAAAACAACACTTTAACGGGCAATGTACCCGATCAGATGAAGTTTCATGATAAGTAGGGTGTTGATCACTAAGAGCGAGAACTAATCTTTTATTTTATCAATATTTTGGTTAACTAAACTAAGTTAATTTAAACTATGTTAATTTATTTTATGTTAAACCCTATGCTATACCTATGTTAATTCCTATTCTAACGGATAAAGTGGTTGTCAGCGCCTGAGAGGACTGGCACGGTTTTGTGGTAACTTAGATCAATTTAAAACACAATAACACACGCAGGCAGACAGACAAAAAATAAAAGAGCGATCTAGCCAAATATAAGAAAACTATATTAACCATGATTAATCCAATTAAAACGTTGGTTTGTTTATTTAGTGCAATGAGTGCTTATCTCGAGGCGGCACATCATTCCAAGATTTAGGCGGGACTTCTTTCGAAAACCTAGACACGTAGAATTCTGTCACAATTAAACGCATCCGCATAAATCATCCTATTTGCTTATTATAATCTATTATAGGTGATTAATAATGGTGATCTTATTAAACCCTAGCTTATTGAGACTTTGCCCACTTACTATTTAATGACAATTTATATTCTAGTAATCTATTGTCCAAGTCTTTACAAAAAGAATCAGTATTTTATTTGTTAATCCTAGGTTACCTGCTAGTCCAACTTGTTCACATATCTCAAAGGTAAAGATAGGGCATTAATTGTGGTCCTATTGATCTAGATATATAAATCACTATATGGAGAGTTATCTCGACATCTAGCTAACTTGGTCGCTATTACTAGATCCAATTGAATGATAGATCGCATACAAAAGTACATAAATAAGTATAGATTGATAAACATAAACAAGCAATCAACGATAAATTAAGCATTCGATATAAACAAACCAAATATTTAAATCTTCATAATCATGGCTAATACCCAAGGGTATTAGCCCTTAATCACTGTAATCAATACAAAAGTAATAATCCAACCAAGGTAAACTAACTGAGTTAAACGAATGATACTAAAAATCAAACGATTACAAGAGTATAAGAGATTGCAAGGTGTTTCCTATGGAATTAGTAGCTTTGCTTGACCTCTTCTGCTCTTCTTGTCTTCTAAAAATTGAATTTTGTGGTTAAGGTATCAAAACTATGATCAAGCACACTAAAAACCCGTTTTTAGGTTTTCTATTTATATTGTCTGGAATTTGGTTTGTTGGGTTTTAGAAGACTTTACAACTTACTGCTGCTGGTTCAACATTGGTGCTGCTAGTGAAGATTTAGTGCTGCTGAGAAAGATTGAAGAAAATAGACTAAGTCTTTAGTAATGTTAGAGTATAGTTAGTACTGCCAGTACATTGTTAGTACTGCTAGTATAGTTAGTGTTGTTAGTAGTAAGTTAGTGCTGCTAGCATATAATAGTTAGTGCTGTTAGGAGATATGCATGAGTTAAATTAGGAATAGATATGCATTATCTCCTCATACGTTTTGTAAGCCCATTAGGGTTTCCTTGGTGTATAAAAGGAACCCTAGGCATAGTTAATAGATATAGATCAATAAAAATTAATTAGCAATCATAGCTTATAACCTAGTACGATTCAAGTTATAATATAAAGGTTGATAAAAGATCTTTTGTGTTTACTTAATATTGTTCTTCTTAGCATTGTTGATTAGTTTTCGCATAATCAATAGTGTTCAATCAGTGTTTCATTATTGTTGCTTTGGATTTATCTAAAGTAACAAACCCTTTGCAAGCTAAAGGTTCAAGATCTATTCAGTAAGGGATCCAACAAGTGGTATCAGAGCTTGTGTGGAAACTCTGAATAAGAAGAACTCCATTATTTGAAGCAGATTTACAATCAAACCAGGAAGATGACAGAACAAGACTCTCCTCCACCAACTATAACAGCAATGAAAATCCCTATCATCAAGAAGGGAGAATATGATATTTGGAGCATGAGAATGCGACAATATATCTGCCACACAGATCATAACCTATGGGATATAATTATCGATGGAGATCTCCAAGAAGAGGCTGCACCAGTAGGAGAACAATCTAGTCCTCCTGCTCTTAAGACTACCAAACAACTGACTGCCAAAAGGAATCAGGAAAGAGTTAAGAGCATCTTGCTGTTAGCAATACCTGATGAATATCTCCTTAAGTTTCATAATGTTCCAGATGCTAAATCTCTCTGGGCTGCAATCAAATCAAGGTTTGGAGGAAATGATGAATCCAAAAAGATGTAGAGGAATGTTTTAAAACATCAGTTTGAAAACTTTACCACTGCACCAAATGAAAGTCTGGATAAGGCTTATGATAGGTTCCAAAAACTCATAAGTCAATTGGAGGTTCATGCTGCTCCAGTATCAAAGGAAGATATCAATCAAAAGTTTCTAAGAAGTCTTCCTCCTTCATGGAGTCAAATTGCTTTAATCATGAGAAATAAGCCAGACATAGACCAGACTGATATTGATGATCTCTACAACAACCTTAGGGTCTATGAAGATGAGATGAAAAGGTCTTCAAGTTCCAAATCTAATTCTCAGAACTTGGCTTTCTTTCTTCTGAGAATACAAGCAGTACTAATGAAGTTAGTACTACCAATGGAAATTTTGGAGTTAATACTGCTGGAGGAACTAGCTCAACAAATCAGGTTTCATCTACTTTAGGTGCTGATGAAGTAGTATGCTCTTTCTTTGAACAACAGACAACGAGTCCTCCACTTGATAATGAGGATTTGCAGCAGATTAATCAAGATGACTTGGAACAATTGGATATTAGATAGCAAGTAGCCATGTTGACTGTTAGGGTGCAGAGATTCATTCAGAAGATAAGAAGGAACTTGGATTTCAAAGGAAAACAACATGTTACCTTTGATAAGTCAAAAGTTGAGTTCTACAACTGTCACATGAAAGGGCACTTTGCTAAGGAATGCAAATCAGGAAGGAACCAAGGGAAAAGAACTTATGTTGATAATGGTAGGATGAATGCAACAACAAATGAACCATCATCACAAGCACTGGTAGCTCAAGATGGTCTAGGAGGCTATGACTGGAGCAATGATTTTAATGAACCAGTTAATTATGCTTTAATGGCCATCTCCTCCTCAAGCTCATCGAGTTCTTCTGATAAAGAGGTAGAAAACTATTCTAAACAATGTCTTGAATCTTTTAAAACTCTTCAAAAAAACTTTGATAGTGAAAGAGAAAAACATAGCTGAGCCAGACTAGAAATTCAGGGTTATGAGTTAGCCTTAGAATCTCTAGAATCTAGAATTCTTGGACATGAAAAGAATGAACTGACTTGGGGTGAAAAATATGAGTTTCAAAACTATAAGCTTAAGTGCAGAGAAGTAAAAATCGACAACCTTAAAATGGGACTAGAAAAAGTTGTTCATGAAAGAGATGAGTTGAAAGTTAAGATAAAAAATGGGAAGAATCTTCCAAGGGTCTTAATAAAATACTTAACAGTCAAATGAGTGCTAAAGATAAAAATAGTTTAGGATATGGCACACAATTAGATGAAATGAGTAACAAATCTGAAACTAATAGTGAGATTAGTATGAGTGTTTTTTAGGTCAGATCAAGTGATGAAGAGATCACACCATCAAATGATAGGTTCTCCAAAGCAGATGGGTATCATGCTGTTCCCCCTCCTATAATAGAGAACTTCCTAACCCCAAGAGCTAACATATCATTTGCAGGTTTAGATAAAGATGCCATTAGAAAGAAAATCATTAAGTCAAAAACAACTAAGCTTAATACGGATACTAGTAAATCTAAAACTAGTGAGACTGTAGGTAAAACAAATGAAGTAAACATTGAAAAACCTAAGTCAGTTCATGAATCAGTTGTGCCTAAACCAAAGATTAACAGAGACAAAGTCATCATTGAGGATTGGAACTCAGATGATGAGGATGATGTGTCTGCTGTAAAAATAGTTAGTCCTGTTAAGACTAATGAGACTCAAACAGTTAGAAATCGAGTTGATAAAATTGGTCAAATTTCTCAGAAAGAAAGGATTGGATTTAAGAAAATAAAAGCTTGCTTTGTCTGTAAAAGTACTGACCATTTGATCAGAGATTATGATTTTTATAACAAAAAGAGTTCAGAACCTAAGCTGAAAATTGTGGTCAATACTGGTCAAAGGGTGATCAAACCAGTATGGGATAATGCTAAAAGGGTTAATCAATAAAAAATTTCAAATAATTTGAAATACCCTCAAGCAAGAAGGACTTTTGTCCTATCAGGAGTACTAACCAGGACAGGTTTGGTTAATCCTGTTAGGCCAAATAGGAAAAGAGCAGTACATATTGTTAGTACTGCTAGGCCTATTAGTACTGCTAGGCCTATTAGTACTGCTAGGCCTGTTAGTGGTATTTTTGCTGTGTAGTTTGCCAAAAACTACATAGCCAACTTAGTTGGTATTTTTGCTGTGTTGCTGAAAAGACTGGAAGCTAATCAAAGTTGAAGTTTAAAAGGTTGTAAAGTGTTTGGATACATACTCCTGGTGTTCAAGAAGCTTAAGATGAAGAAACATGAAGGTTGACAAGTAAACATCATGTTTAGGGGAGGATTGTTGGGGTTTAGAAGACTTTACAACTTACTGCTACTGGTTCAACATTGGTGCTGTGATCTCTAGCTTTAGGTATATAAATAATATATAATAATAATATACTACTTATATTACC
>BQNB010069885.1:0-19080 GCA_026074375.1 Tanacetum coccineum
AGTGTCTATCCCGACTATTTTCCCGTCAGCTAATTCGATGTCATAACTATTTTCTAATGGAGTTGGGGTGATGTCAATCAAGGAACTAAACACAGTAGATATAAAACTTCTATCGGCACCACGGTCAAATAAGATAGATGCATAGCGGTTGTTTAAGAGGAACGTACCCGTGATGACATTGGAGTTCGGGTTCCTCGATGCATTCCCATTCTTTTCTGTATTTCTAACTACGTATACCCAGCCTTGTGCATTCCCATTTCCTCCATCCTTATTCTTCAATTTTGGACAATCTCTCTTGAAATGTCCTGGAGCTCCACATTTAAAACAACTATTCCCCTTGGGAACTGCCCTATTGTCCCTCTGAGCATTAGCAACATTAATGTTGCTTGTACCTCTGCAGTCGCGGGCAAAGTGCCCTACCTTGTTACATTTGTGTCATTTCTAAGTACACAGGCCATTGTGATGAAAATGGCACTTGGTGCACTTGGGCAAAGATCCACCATACGGCTTTTTTTCACCCGACCCCATATTGTAGACCTTGGCGACATTCTATCTCTTGAAGGGTTGTTGTTGATGGCCATGGTTGTTTCTGGATGAATCATCAGCCTTCCTTTTGTTATCAGTCTGTCTTTCCGCATAGGTGCGGAGTTTCTGATCCATCAATTCGTTGGCCAATTCAATAGTCTAATCCAACGTCTTGGGTTTGGAAGACTTCACATTTCCATAAATGTTATCAGGGAGTCCACTAATGTACTTGTCAACCTTATCAGTTTCATTAGCAACAAACTTGGTACATATCAGGGTTAGCTCTTGGAAACGTTTAGTGTATGTTGGAACATCGTTCCCTTTGACCTTTAGGTTCCACAACTCGATTTCTGGTTTCTTGATTTCACCCTGTAGACAATACTTGTCCGTCATTTTCTTCTTGAGTACTTCCCAAGTCATTGAATATGCATCATGACCTAAGGTTCTTATCTGACTATTCCACCAAGTCAAAGCAGCCCCTAACAGAGTGCAGGTGACAAACTTAACCTGATTTTCAATAGCACAACCACTAATATTGAAAACTGATTCCATCTTTTTAATCCACCGAGTTAAACTGACAACGCCTTCATTTCCTTTGAAGTTTAAAGGTTGACATTTCATGAAGTCAACGTAGAAACAAGGGCGTGTAGTTTGCACATTCCTTCGGTAATCCTAGTGTGAACTGTGGCTTCCGTCTCCATTGGTGAAGTTTCGCAGAAGAGCTTGATCAATCATAGCTTGAACGGATTCTGGAGTCATGTTGTTTGGGTTGGTGTTGTTAGGAGAGGTATTCGGTCCTCGTCTTGTCATGGGTGTCATGATTCATCTAAATCACTAAAGACAAAACGTGAGGTCATGACAAGATATACAATAATTTATAGATGAGACAACAATACAAGAGAGGTATATAGTACAACATAACACATCTATTTCATTGATAACTTGGAAAATTTTACATGAAATAGTTTTTGGTACACAAAATACAATACAAAAGATCTAAGGTTATGCTAGCGGAGAGCACCCCTAATACTTAACATGCCTGAACAACTGCCTAGCCAAGTAAAATGACATAAACCACTAGATGTGACTATCGGCATCTCTTGAAGCATCCAGGTGATCTGGAACTCTAACATCTGGTCCTGGTTGTCTGGCTCTCCTCAGTTGCTCTCGCAGTGCTAACAACTCGGCCTGCATGTCACCTATCTCTCGTCTCATGTACCTTGTGTTGTGTCTGAATAAGAGTACCCTACAGCTGTAGCTGTGTCTGATGTGCCTGGATCTGGGACTCGTGTGCATACACCTGCTCACGGTGGGTCTGAAGCTCATAATGGACTGCCTGACTCAATCCTACCGAATGAGCCTAAGCCTCTCGGGAAGTATAGGCCTCCTCCTCCACAATCTGTATTGTCTCCTGATGAGCTATCCTATCCTCCATAAGCAAGTCGATCCGCTGCGAGTCCATAGTGACTCGCAGTGATATACGAGTCCTACTATCTTGAGCATCCTCTAGTAGAGCATATAAGTCTTGTGTATCATGCTCATGGAGCTCAGCAAGCTCTGTAACCCTAGTATTGACCTCTCCCAAGGTCATAGGTGCTATCTTAAGGACTGCCTCTGTCGGATCTACCCAAGTATCCCTAATACCATACCCAACCTCTCTAATCCCTCGTCGTCTCTCTTTAGTATCTAAGGTGCTGCCAAACCCATAGTCTACCCTTCGACCTTTGGTAGGTCTAGCAGTAGAACTCTCCTCGACCTCATACCTAGGGCCTAGAGCAAACAAACATGACCTCTTGCGAGGTGGCCGCTCGGACTCAGGAATATCATCCCTACGGTCAACAGGTGGTGCTATGTATAGAGATGGTGGTAGTGGTAGTAGTGGAGGTGATGGTAATACGGCAATAACTACATCAACAAGGACCTGAGTAGAGGCTATCGCGAGTGCCTGGATTTGGGTTGGACACCCAGATAATGGTAGTAATGGTGATGGCACAGGTGGTGGTGATAAATGTGCAGATGGGGCCGTGCACCTAGCAAGGCGCTCCCCTGCAGAGGGTGGTGATAGTGAGATAAGTGGTGATGGTGGTGGAGTAGGCATGGCTAGAAGTCTCTCAACCTCTGCCTCTGGTGGAAGGGATATGGAAGGCTGAAGCCGGACAGTAATCCTAGCTCCAGGGGTAGTAATGTCAGTGGAGGGTGGTGGTGTAACAGGCTCTGTTCCCTTTGGTGGGGAAACAAGCTCAACAGTAGGTACAATAACAACAGAGTAGGTACTAACAACAGCGTAGTTCGGCCAGAGCAAGTGCTCCTCTCCTCCTCCTCCTCCTCATCCTCATCATCTTCATCCCCTTCATCCTCATCCATGTCATCTTCTCCGTCCTCTCCCCCGTCCATAGGGTAGTCAACCGGACCATCATCTGTCTCATCATCCTTATACTCCTCTGGATCCTCCTCGGGATCCGACTTAGTAACATATCTTGGTAACTCAGTAGTAGGTGAAACAACAAGAGGTAATGGCTGCTCCTCAGCCGGAAACTCATGCTCATCCTCTAATGATAATATACTCAGTATATAGCCTCGGCACTTATAGGATCATGTGGTTGTATGAACATAGCCTCACGCTCATCCTCGTCCTGTGGTACTGGTGGTGTCTGTGGATCCTCTGGGCCTGGTATGTAATCCGGTGATGGTGGGGCTACTGGCTGCATAGGGAGTCCATCGTATCCGTATACGATGACTCATGGAGAACCACCGTTAGATATCTCCTCATCGGCTCCCCAAAATACCCTCCCTGGCTCGAAGTCGGTGTAGACGAAAGTGTAGGTAATAGCGGATGATGCAGAAGACATGACTACTGCAAGAAGCAAAAATAACTTATATAAGTATTAATTTTTTTTGACTCTTATAGTAATATACGTAATATAATTTATATACTCGTATATCAATCATGTAAGCACTTAGTAACTACTAATGCTAAAACAGTGTATGTCATGTAAGCATATATGTGCTAGATGCAAACAAGTAATACATGTATGTCTTGTGTAAATCCCGTTTGTGAAAGCAGTGTTTGAAAAGGTATAAGTCCAGACAAAAAAAATATGACCTGGTTCTCTATAACCTTGGCTCTGATACCAATTTGTAACACCCCCAAATCTGGGTAGCAGTGGAATGTTGAATATCCAAGGGCGTTACTTCATATATCAATAGCACAAGATATGAGAACGATCAATAAACATGTCCTTTATTTGAAAAGATACATTGGATTAACAAAATGCTTTTCATTACATAAAGCTATTGGCTTTAAATGTTTGACAATATAATTAAAATTTTGGTTTTTTATAAAAAAACAAATATTCCAAAAAGTATACCCCAAACCTTAGTACTAACTCTTTCCAAAGAGTGACCCCCAATGTATCTGAGCACCTCATGCCTTATTGACCTGAGAAAACATGCTTAAAATATCAACACAAAGTTGGTGAATTCATAGGTTTGTATAAATCAATAGTAGGACCGTAAGATTTCTAAGTGTATGATTAAGCAACAGATGCAAACATCATAGAAAGGGTGATTACGTTTTCCTAAGCTCATGACACTAAGACTCGACATGTATGAATGCAATAAATTACCAATAAATGCCTGTGAATGATGTTCTAACCCGTAACATCCCAAATCCGACATGGTATACGTTTGTTGTCCGGCAACCCGGCACAGTGAGCGCTACTCACCCAAATGGGGATGTCAATCCCAAATAGATCTATTTAAAACATTCACGCTCATAATCTAGTAATTATCATTCATTAAAAGGGCTTAGTGGGTTATAGCTACTTAGGCAAACACGTAATCATAGTATAAAATATACACTTGCCTCCACTTTGTAAAACAAAGCATGTTCTCACCCCAAATATATAAATCATTTAAATAATTGTAAAACATAGGGCTATGAACTCACCTTAGTAAATAGTCCTCTGAAAATGATAATTATATCCAAGTATGGCGAATGAATCACACACCGTCAAATACCTAAGTCAATATGGCCAGTCTTAGCCTACAATTTAGGCTAACGACTTCATGTATAAACTATAATAATTTGCTAATTTATATATATATTGTTATCACTTATGTGGTGATGTACACGATTATTGTATTCGTTTTCCTCATTTGCTCTTGGGAAGATGTACGACTATATACTTTTAAGTTTACACAGTGTTTAAGTATTAATAATAAATACACCTATTTATTATTCGCGTGTCTTTAGTTATATAAGTACCCGTATTATACCACGACTAGTCCTATACCATGTGTGTTCATTTAAATAACTTAATTATATAAGATACCCTTAGGTTTTCATTAGTGGTAAAAACAGTCCTTTTAGTTTAAAATAGAATATTTACCGTTTACATCCCTAAGTTTCCATGTTACTCTGTTTAGTCCCTCTATTTTACAAAAATTACATTTTTGGTCTTTATGAGTTCCAAACAGTACCTTAAGTTCAGAATTGTCAAAAACAGTATTATTAATACACTAGCAGTATTAACAATATGCTAGCAGTACTAACACTGCTAGCACTACTAACTCTGCTAGCAGTACTAACTTCTTAAGCCTGGCAGAATTAACTTCTAACTTAGCTCGTATCATACAACCCATCAGTGAGTTAACAAATTCGTTAGAGTTTGTTTGAGCTCGTGTTGGACACAAGACGCGGCTATGGTCTTGCTAACTTATTTCGACATATCCCAACCAACCCTAGTTCGCATATACTATAGTGTACACATCCTTTATTGAGCAAGACAAGTTGTTAAGTATTATGATACGTGATATGAAAGTGTTTCTATTTTCAAACGAGTTATCAAACCTCTCGGCTAAATATTTTACGTGTGCATGTCATGTTTAAACATTCATGCTTATACACAAGATCTTGGTTACGTGCCTTATGGCTTTTGGTTCACCACACAAGTCTATGTATGTTGTATATTAAGACGTGTACATGGGTTATGCCATGCTAGGCACGACCCACGTTTAATTTGTTTAACATATGATAACCGTTCCCTATGACATATGAATAAAACGTGAAACTTAAATATGAATGTAGGCTAAGACACTTACAAGGGTCCTAGCTTCTTGAACGTGTGTGTCGTGTAGTCATGTGGAAACTCGACTTGTATACCCCAAGCCTTAGTTTAAACCGAATCTTTCTTGCTTTCAAACCCTTAAACGTATAACCTTAGCTTATAGATTACTAGGTTATACCTTTCTTGCTTTCAAACCCGAACGAAGAGAGCAACAAGGATGGTTTTTGCTAGTGTGCCTTTAAGTGTGTGAGTGTGTAAACACTCTTGGTTGTAAGCCTTCCTATTTATAGAGAAAATATCTCTATACCACTTTCTAAAACCATGTCTCCTTTGCTAGAGAAGTGTAGTAGTTTAAGTACATGCTTAGGTGGTTTTTAGGGTAGTTTAGGCTTGATTAAGTACAAGTATTAATGAATTGGGTGATGTACAAGATTATGCAAGATTTTCTATGTTGGTTTGTGTGGGTGACGATTTGCTAAAGGGAGGGAAACACGAGATACAAATCTTGTGTAAGATTTGTTAAGTACATGTCTTAATTAATCCTAGGTTGTACAAGATTTAGTTAAGATTTATGTG
This sequence comes from Tanacetum coccineum, assembly GCA_026074375.1. Lineage (NCBI taxonomy): Eukaryota > Viridiplantae > Streptophyta > Magnoliopsida > Asterales > Asteraceae > Tanacetum > Tanacetum coccineum. The sequence continues at coordinate 6,171 of BQNB010069885.1, forward strand.
TAATACACAATGGTCCTTGTGTTGTGTGATATGAAGAGAAAACAAGACAAAATGTGTTTGAGTTTAAGGTTTCCTTAACCTTAAACTAACTAAACATATATCCTTAAACTAACTATGGTAAACTAGGGGTTAAGGGTACATGTTGTAAGAGCTTGTAATATTTTGTAAGAGATCCTCCTAATCTCTATTACCCTTGGACGCCTAGGATTATGTTTAGGGTACTAATGATTTGACAATTTCTAGTTATATGGGATAACGGTGTACTTAAGGTGGTTAATAACCATAGTATACAAGGTTTGTCCTATGCTAATGTTATCACATATCATGCCCGGCCCTTGTAGGCTTAGTGACACAAAAACTGTATAATTTTTGTATTTAGGGCGTAAAAGTGGGTATTGGTTTGAGTATAGATAGGTATAGGTACTTTCGGGTACGCCTAAATATATTTTTATTGCGAAACGTAAACGTTTTACGTAGCCAATAAAAATAAAATGTGAAAACTTATAAATTATACTCCAAATAATTATATGACACTTGTTTGACGTAAACTTTTATTTGTTTGATGTCCGTTTACGTTGAATGATGGTTTTTAGTTTACGCGATTTAACTATATGATTATAATAAAAAGCGAACGCGTAAAACTCTAAAAATAAATAGTGGTAATAATTGAGTCGGGAAATGACCTGAAAATGTGAAATGTTACAGTCTCCACCCGTTAGAAAAGCCATGTCCTCAGGCTCAAGTTGCAACACTTGACGAAGGTACGGGTTTAGTGAAGAGATGCGGATACTTCTTTTGAAATTGGTCTTCAGGTTCCCATGTGAACTCAGGACCTCTCTTTAAGTTCCATCGAACCTTGAAAAATGGGATACGGCTTTGCTTCAACCGTTTGACCTCTCGATCCATGATCTCTACGGGTTCCTCCACAAAACAGAGCTTGTCATCAATGTGTAGTCCTTCCAACGGAACGGCTAATGGTTCGTCGGAATAACATTTCTTCAGGTTGGATACATGAAATGTATTGTGAACCCTGCTCAACTCTTAAGGAAGTTCAAGCTTGTAAGCAACGGATCTAACCTTTTCCAGTACCTTGAAAGGTCCAACATATCTAGGGTTTACTTTCCACATTTGCCAAAATGTACGACCCCTTTCCAAGGTGAAACTTTAAGCATAACTCTATCCCTAACCTGGAACTCCATCGGCTTACGTTTTAAGTCGACGAAACTCTTTTGTCGGTCACGAGCGGCTTGCATTCTTTGTTTGATCTGGATGACCTTCTTAGTTATCTCTTGGACCATTTCTAGACCGGTAAGTTGAACTTGCCTGACCTCGGCCCAACAAACAGGTGAACGACACTTTCGACCGTAAAGTGCATCGAAAGGTGCAGCCTTGATGCTAGTGTGATAACTGTTGTTGTAAGAAAACTCAACCAGTGGCAAATGTCTAACCCAACCATTTCCAAAGTCGGTCACACAAGCACGTAGCATATCCTCGAGAGTTTGGATAGTTATCTCGCTTTGTCCATCAGTCTGCGGATGGTACACAGTACTCATATCCAAGTTAGTACCCATAGCCTTCAAAAGTAACCTCTAGAAATTTTATGCGAATCTAGGGTCACGATTAAAAATGACCGAGACATGTATTCCATACCTTGTGACTACCTCCTTCAGGTACATTCTCGCCAATTTCTCCATGGAATCAGTCTCTCTTATTGGTGTAAAGATTGCAGACTTAGTAAGTCGGTCAACAATCACCCAAATGGTGTCATACCCTTGCGATGACTTAGGAAGCTTCGTGACAAAATCCATTGTGATGTTATCCCACTTCCATTGGGGTATCTCGGGTTGTACCAACAACCCGATGGCCTTTGATGTTCGGCCTTGACCCTTGGCACATGTCAAACATTTGCTAACATAGGTGGCGAATTGATCGGCTTTCATTTTGGGCTCACAATATGTTCTTCATGTCTTGGTACCAATCTTGTTGGAACCCGGATGGATGGAGTATTTGATTGTGGGACTGTGCATAGATCACAGTCCTCAGTCACCATAACATCGATACCATTCCTGACGTTAGAATAAGGTTCCTTCGGCTCGATGGTTCAATTTTTCCTTCGATATATCTTCCTATCATAACATCCTTACTTTTTAGTTCTTGTGATTCTTTAGTTTCTGTACTTCAGTCTAAGCATTTAAGATTTGTTTGGGAAGATCCAATTATTAGTCATTAACTAAAGATCAGATCATTAATGGTTTAATTTCTCTTTCCTGCTCAAGTATACAGGCAACCACATTTGTTAGTATAGTTAGATCGTTGTGATCTTAACCAAGTTGATAGTGTTAAGTTCAGTAGTTGTGCAATAAGCAGTGTGGTAAGTGAAGTCGTAGAAGAAAGTGTGAAGTTGTGAGAAGTGTGAAGTTGTAAAGTCCGTGAACAAGTCGTGAAGTGTGTTGTGATAGATTGGTTCTAGCTTAGATTATAATCAACATCTGCTTAGTGTCGAAAATTGGTTAAGCAACGTTGTGTACGGTTTTCTCTTGCCATAAGGGTGTTTGTTGACATAGTGAAGAAATCTCTTGAGTTTGGTTCTCGGGGAGTGGAGTAGGGCGAAGAGGTGCTTCATTACGAACATATAAATCTCGCGTGGTGGTTTGATTGTTCTTACTCTTTATCTCTTGTCTTACTTTATCATTCATATATTTACATTGTCATATTATGCAAGCCATTGATTACAGAAGGATCGAATCTAAATTTTACAACTTACATAAAACTTAAATTTAAAAGCTGGGGTAAAACTATTAAATCCCCCTTTCTAGTTTTTTTTTTTTTTTATTTTTTCCACTGAATCCACAATCAATTATACCCACAGCTTATTAAGGTAGGGAAGCCAGTATGGAAGGGCTTCAGGACTCTACCAGCTTATCCTAAGGATTAAGCTGGGAGCTTTGTTGATGGCTATTTGTGCATTTGATTAAGGCATGTTTTAGAGCAACCGCTATTGTAAGTTTCTTTTAATTTTCATAGATTTATATTGCATCCTAGCTTAATCTGCTTGTTAATTGCTTATATTTGCTTATTGTTGTTTCAATTAGCTTATCTCTGCTTAATTTAGTTATATGATGCTTAAAATGCTTATTAGTTAGTTTATATCATAATTTGCTTGTAATTTTCATAAAATTGTGATAAAAAACCAAAAATATTAGCTTAGTGTGTTAGCTTATTGATTCTGTTATTTCGTTGTTTCTTAAATTGCTCATTAAGTATGGTTTTTAGTGTTTCACTATCTGGTATTTACAATTTGTGCTTTTAATCTAAGATTTATAAACTTGAAATGGCATTAAGCACCTTAAAGGGGTGTTTGGTTTAACCTGTTTTGTGGGTCAAAGTGGGTCAAAATAGCATTTTGACACTTGAGTTAGTTTAGTTTAGCTTAAAGTAGCTATAAAAATCATTTTGTTGAAGTTTTTGAGTAGTAAAATTCATTTTTAAGGTTATGAGGAGTTGTAGTTTGAATCTGTTGGTTTAAGTTATCTTCTTTTGCTTTTATTGATTAGGATCTTACTTATTGACGGCGAAACCAATCGACAGTTATTGAAAAGGTCTTGTGAGAGTACTCTCAAGAAGTCCTCGGTTTCTCTGATGTGATCGCAAGTGGCAATCCCACTCCTTACTATGACCCGATCGTCTCTACTTCTTCTCTGACTCTCACTCCCTTCGAGGATAGTGATTTTTTCTTCTCGAGGAAGTCGATGCTTTCCTCGCCCTTGAAAATAATCTAACTTCACGAAGCTTTGTATGACTCTTACTATGGGACCGAAGGGTGATATTCTTCTTCTTTGAATCATTTCTAAGTGTGGATCATCACCCCCTCCCACACAATCAAGAATTATTTGCCTAAAATTCGAAAAGAACTCAAAGTTTGTGAAGCTAAAACTAATAAATCTTCAATTGATGAACCTCCCGAGTTGAACTCAAGGACTTACCTCATCATCTCGAATACGCATTTTTGGAAGGGTGACATCAAGTGTACCCGTCATATGCTAAAGACATGAGTGTTCGAGGAAAAAGCCGCTTCGATAAAGGTTTGAAGTCACACAAGCGAGCCATCGCTTGGAACACTCTCTGACATCAAGGGTTATTAACCCAGAATTTTGAATCACAAGTTCTTATGGAAGAGGACTACAACCGGCGTTTCACACTAAAGACGGTGTTGAATCCAAAGATTACGATAGTTCATCAAAAAGATGTTGAAAAACTTCTTGACGCCAGATTAATTTACCCGATCTCGAATAGTCCTTCGGTAAGCCCCGTACATTGCGTACCAAAAAAGGGTGGCTTTACCGTTGTTGAAAATGATGAAAATGAATTGATTCAGACTCGATTGGTTACGGGATGGCGTGTATGCATTGACTATTAAAAGTTAAATGAAGCCACTCGTAAAGATCACTTTCCACTACCGTTTATGGATCAAATGCTTAATGGAGATTTTAGCGGTAACGACGTAATTTGTTTTCTCGTTTGGGTTTCTCGGATCCTTTAAATATTCCCCATCGAACCTCATGATCAAGAAAGACAACATTCAAGTATCCTTACGGGAAAGTTGCCTACCGTCGCATGCCTTTTGGCTTATGCAATGCACCGGGCACGTTCCAAAGGTGTATGATGGCTATCTTTCATGATATGATCATAAAAAACGATGGAAGTCTTTAAGATGCATTTTGGTCTTTGGGAATCATTAAAATTTTGGGGGGGCCTCTCTCGTGTAGACAGTGCATCAAGGTGTTCTTGTGGAAGACACTCCAATTTTGTTTTAATTAGGAGATGAGTCATTTATGGTAAAGGAAGACATTTGTCCTTGGCATATGATTTTTCAAAAAATGGTATTATGGTGATTAAAGCCAATGTTGATGTGATTTGCTAGTTACCTCATCCCACCACCGTAAAGGGTGTTTCAGAGTTTTCTCGGTCATGGTGGTTTCTACCGACAGTTCATTAAGGATTTTTCTAAAATTTCCCGACCGATGACTCATCTCCTTGAGAAGAATACTCCGTTCATCTTCTCCGATGAAATTGTATTCAAGCTTTTCAAACATTAAAGAAAAAACTTACTGAAGCTCCAATCTTGATTGCCCCTGACTGGGACCTACACTTTGAGCTTATGTGTGATGCAAACGACTTTGCCATAGGTGTAGTCTTGGGGCAACGTAATGAAAAATACTTTAGTCCTATACACTATGCTAGTAAAACAATGAACGAGGTGGGGAATCGCATTACACTACGACGAAGAAAGAAATGTTAGTCATGGTGTATGCCTTCGAAAAATTCTGATCTTACCTCATCTTAACTAAAGCGTTAGTTTAGTATATACGGAGATTCACTGTGCCTAAAATATTTCTTTACTAAAAAGATTCCAGGCAATATTGTTCCGGTGGGTTCTCCTCCTTCAAGAGTTCGCTTTCAACGTAATTGACACAAAAGGAGCCGAGTACTCGTGACGGTCGACTACTTGTCAAAATGGGTTGAAGCGAAAGAGCTCCCCACCAATGACGCCCGAATTGTTTGCAAAATTTTAAAATCTTTCTTCGCCCGATTCGGTGCCCCTCGTGCAAATCATAAGTTAATCGCGAAACCCATTTTTACAATGACCAGTTTGCAAAGGTCATGCTTAAATACAGAGTTACTCACCATCTCTCCACCGCGTATCACCCACAAACAAGTGGGAAAGTTGAGGTATCCAATCGTGGCTTGAAATAAATCCTTGAAAGGACCGTGGGCGAGAACCGTGCCTCTTGGTCGAACAAACTAGATAATGCACTTTGGGCCTTCCGTATAGCTTACAAAACACCCATCGGGTGTACCCCATACAAGCTCGTGTACGAAAAGGCATTGTCATCTACCGATCGAGCTCGAGCACAAAGCCTACTGGGCCTTAAAGCATGCAAACTTTGACCTTGAGACCGCGGGTGATCACCGTAAAGTTCAACTCAATGAATTAAATGAACTTCGTGATCATGCCTATGAGAACTCTTTGATCTATAAAGAGAAAACAAAGAGGATCCATGACTCAAAGATCAAAAACCGTGTTTTCAACGTCGGTGATCAAGTCCTCCTCTTTAACTCTAGATTGAAGATGTTCTCAGGCAAGTTAAAATCCCGTTGGTCTGGACCGTTCACCATTACCCAAGTCTTTCCATATGGCACCGTTGAGTTATCCCAAAACTCCAGGCCAAATTTCAAGGTGAACGGTCATCGAATTAAGCACTACTTTGGAGGGGACGTACCTCAAATGGTCATCCCGGATCTCCAAACCTTCCCTAAGGACAAATAAATTCGGGGATTGGGTCAAGCTTAGTGTCCCCTACAAGCGCTTCGTGGGAGGCCACCCCATGCTTATCCTTTATTTTCTTTTCTTATATCTTTATATGCTATTAGGAGGCTTGTACTCTTCCTGTTTCTTGTTGATTGTGCTTGTGATTTCTTTATAGGATTGACAAAATTTTTGATGACTCTCGTATTGTTCGGTGTTTTCCCTGGTCCCACAAATCGAGTCTTCCTTAGCCTTTGCTTGCCATTAGTTTGGGGAAATCCAATATCCTAATCTTATCGACTAACGTTTATCTTTAAGCATACTTAATAAACGGCTTAGGATTTACGTAGAGACCCTTCTTAAAACATTGAGGACAATGTTTAATTCTAGTTGGGGGAGGGGGCGGATCTATCGATTTGATTAAGCCTGTAGCCGTTGTTTTCGCGTACCCCGTTTTCTCACAAAAAATTTAAAAAATTTAAAATTTTTCAAAAATAAAATAAGTGTTTTGTTACAATTTTGACTTTCCTACTGGGTAGAATAAGAATAAATTTTTAAAACCGATTCGAGCGTGTTTGAGCTCTAGCTTTGTCCTTAAAACTTTTAGGCAAAGCGTTTCTGCGGATTTTCGCGAAGAACGAAAAAATTATTATAGTTAAGTATGAGTAGGATGCTAGCAAGGAATTAGTTGAAATCTTAAGAGCTATTGTATGTTAATTTATGGCTTTTTCTCCCATAAGCTCCTAACGGACTAATATAGTGCTATTTTTGGAGATTTAAACATAAATCAACAAGTTTTATTGTAGTATTTAGCAAAAAATTTTTAGTCGTAGTTCAAACTTATACTTGAATTTTTTCAAAAAAGAAAGTTCTTCTCTATATTAAAGTTATATATAAAAAAATTGATGATGATGAAATGATGAAAAATAAATAAAAAAATATAATAATAATTAATAATAATAATTCAACTTGTGGGCTGATATAAAAAGTGTTACGACCTCTTGCCGGCTCACAACCGATGTGGCAGTCTTCAAAAAGAAAGCCTATAGTGAGAATAAAAATCCGAGACTGATAAAAGTTTGATGCATCTTGCCGGCTCACAACCGATGTTGCAGCCTTCTAAAAGGTTTCAGGGATACAATGTGCAAAAACGTTATGTTTATATTAAGTTTGAATTATAAATAGATCTCTTATTGTTAAAATTATAATATGCGTTTTGAACTTTAACTATTCTATTTTAGTCTTTAAGCTAGTATATACGGAAAACCTGAGAATTTTTGAAACCTAAGGTCCATGAGTCACGATACTAGTCTCTGTGGGGTGTTCAAAAAGCATGGTCACTTGGTCGCAAGGTTGGGATGTGCCGCGACGACAAGTCGTTCATGGGATGATCTCGCCTTTCAAACTTATTATTCTCGGGTGGAAAGTGAAGCATTGAATTTTGCAATCGTGGATCCATGGTTGAATTCAAAATAGCACATTCTCCTAAGATTATAATAATTGTTCTGGAGTGAAAGTTCACAAGTTGCAAATATGAGTAGTGTTAGCATCTTAACTGATATTTAGCGGTGATTTCGTTTTAAGCTTGGTTTGGAGCAAGTGAAAAGTCAGGGACGATGAATTTATCCTTTTTGGGGCATTCTCGGATGAAATCATTCTTGTTCTAAGATCTCATCCTAACGGTTATGGAAATAACGAAAGTCAGAATATTCTAGGTAATTGCTAGAAATATATATAAAAAAATCATAGAAATAGAAAAAGATTTGAAAAATAGGAAAATTGGGTGTTTTAAAGCTTGTGATTTCTTAACTCTCCCTACAAAATTCTTTGCTACTTTCCAAAGATTTAGTTTGGGGAAGTTTTAAGGTATTTGGTTTTAGGGCATATAACATTGCGTGAGACGGCAATTACTTAGTTTGGGGAATTTTGATATGTGAGAAATCACATATCCTTTCTATACCAAAAATGGCCTATAAATGATCAAAATGTGCAAAAATATGTGCGAGTAACTTGTATTTGTTTTATTTTGTTGTTGTTTGTGAATGTGTAGGTATGGATATTGCAAAAATCACAAGAAAACAGTCAAAGCCAGACAAACATGCACACGGGAACGGATAGATTGCACAAGAGCCGGATGTTTCTAGCAAAAGGTCATCAAAAGTCAACTCTTGGTCAACCATTGGTCAACTCACAAAAGACAAAATCCTCAAAATACCCAAAATGCCCTTATTGTTAACTTATTTTCATCAAAAGTCCCTAAACCTTAACACCGTTATTTCCATTTTATTAAAGGATGACGGACGTTATCTTTATAACTATAAACCATTAAAAACCATTCAACAAACCGTCGGCCACATCCTTTTTAACCGGGCCCAGTCAACAACTCAAACCTCCGGGGTCGAACAATAATTAAAATAAGAATAGAAAACAGGCGCGGGGAAAACCCGTTTTTACTATTCATCGTTGTTCTTAAACTAATTACCCTATTTAAACAAAGGGTTAAATCCAATTGACGATGGCACAAACAATGATTCCAAGTTACTTAAGCACATGAATCAGCATCTAATCGTCACCTTCAAGACTCTCTATTGGTTCCGTTTACACAATGGGAATGACCCCCCCCCAGTGGGAAAGCCAACAAAAACACCTTTGATGCAATTTTGCCACTTACTAAATCCTGGTAAAGAGCACAAAGCTTTTGACACACGAAATGCCACGCTGGAGCTATCAGTGTGCTCACACTTTGATCCAACGGATAAGAAAGAGCATCAAATGATTGCAAGAATTGAAGGGCCAAGATTTAGAGATCAAGGAGGAGCGTGTGCAGAGATCTAGATCTTTCTCTCAAGCCTATAAATACAAGACCTTCCTCACTCACATGGATATCTAGCTTAATCTAGGAGTAGCTTTTAGTAGTAGCTTAATATAGTTTTTTTTAGCTTATGCAATTTTCAATTAAATATAATTTTAATTCTGTTTTTGTAATCTCTTTTGCAAGTATTGTAATCAGCTATTAAATCAATGAAATCTTGGTTTACTTTATAAAATTTGTTTTTGCTTATTATGCCCTTAAATTTCCAAAAGCTCTTATCTACTGTTCATAAGCTCTAATACTTTTTCATAAGCTTTAGGCTACTCAATAGCTATTAATTTACTCAACTAAGCTGTCAAAAGCTTAGTTGAGTTTTATAGTACTCAAATCCACAATCAAATTATACCACAGCTTATTAAGGAAGGGAAGCCAGTAATGGAAGGGCTTCCAGAGGGACTCTACAGCTTTATCTATGTAAGACTGGAGCTTGTTGGATGGCTCTTTTGAGCATATGAATTAAGACTTGTTTAGAACAAAGGCTATTGTAAGTTGCTTTTATATTTTCATGCTTTATATTGCATCGTAGCTTATCTGCTTATTAATTGCTTATTTTGCTTTATTTACTGTTTCACTTAGCTTATCTATGCTTAATTTATTTATATGATGCTTAAATGCTTATTAGTTAGTTTATTTCTTAGTTTGCTTGTTAAATTTTCATTAAAACTGTCTTAAAAAACCATAAATGTTTGCTTGGTGTTTTAGCTTATGTTTGATTATTTTGTTGTTTTAATCTGCTATTAAGTCTGTTTTTAGCAGTTCACTATCTAATATTTACAATTTGTGCTTTTAATCTAAGATTTATAAACTTAAAATGGCATTAAGCACCTTCAAAGGGTGTTTGGTTTAAACCATGTTTTTGTGGGTCAAGTGGATCAACAGTCGCTTTTGACATTGAGTTAGTTTAGTTTAGCTTAAAGTAGCTATAAAAATCAGTTTGTTGAAGTTTTTAAGTAGTAAAATTCATTTTTAAGGTTTTGAGGAGTTGTAGTTTGAATCTGTTGGTTTAAGCTTATCTTTTTTGCTTAATTGATTAGGATCTTGCTTATTGTCATTTTGTGAAGTTTTTGTGTTTATGCATGTGTCAAAACATGTTAGAAACAAAGCTCTATAGCCTGCATTGTTTGCTTTGTGTTTAACCAAAACTGTTAGAAATTTGCTAAAGTATTGAAGAGTTTAAGAAATTGCTTTTTCAAATGCTTATTGCGGCTTATTATGAATTTCAAAATGCTTTTTGAGTAATGATAATTGTTCTTTGAGGTCTAAAGTTAATCTGTTTGAAGATTATATGTTCATAAGGATCTGTTTCTTTGTTTATTTTTTAAGCTCAAAAGTGTGGTTTTGTTATATTGCAAAAGTTATCAAAAATTTGTCTATGTGTTAAGTCAGTATGAGATAGCCTTTTCATGAATCTTTTTAAGTGCTTATTTGAATTTTAAAATGCTTTTTCTTTGTAGCTTATTGTAGCTTATTGTAGCTTATTGGCCACTCTTTCTAGTGGTATAAGCCACTAAGCCATAAAGATCCTTTTACTAGCTTATTTTTAAGCTAGAAAAGTTCCTATTGGCCTTTTGGGCATTTTTTTTTTTTGAGATTTTGGGCCAAAAGGCTATTTGCTTATTTAAGCTTATTTTGCTTTTGCCCACTTTTATTTAGATGTATTTCAGCTTATTAGGTTAGATTAAGCCTATTTTAGCTTATTCTCTTTAGTTTAGAGCTTATTTAAGCTTATTTGCATTCTAGCTTAAAATTTCTTAGTTTTATAGCTTTTTGATTAAACTGTCATTCTAGCTTATTGTAGTTGCTTATTTTTGTTCCTAAGTGCATTTTAAATATGCCTTTTTATCTGTTTTAGCTTAATTCTCTTTTTGGTTTGCTTATTTGAGCTTAAATAGCTAAACAGTTTGCCATTCTATAGCTTAGAATAGTATAGCTTATTCTGTCTTTTTTAGCGTATTTGTATGCTTATTTGTGGTTTATAAAAAAGTTGTTTTACAAAAATTGCTTATTTGTTGCTTTTATAAAAAGTTGTCATAAAAAAATGGAAATTTGCAAAACATTTGGATAGTGGGAAGCCCGGGTGAGCAAGGCTCGACCCAGGACCTTACCACCATCAACACGCGTTTTAACCAACACACACAAAACATTGTGCTACAAATAGCTCATCTGTCATTTTTGCACTTGTTATTGTTTTTATTACCTTTTTAGCTCATTAAGCCTTATAGCCGTTTCGATTTTTAAAGCTTATTTGATAATCTGTTTTGCCTGGCTTGTTTTTCTTTGGGGATGTCATAGTTTAAGCAATTTTTCAGATTTTTTCGATTTTTTATAAAACGTTTTTTTTGTATTTTTTTATATTTATTTTCTTTAAAATCGTTTTTTAATTAATAAAAAATTATTAAAAAGTCAAAAAATATAATTCTTTTTTAGAAAATTTTCTTTTAACGTTTAGAACCTAGAAAAATTAGATTTGTGTTCGTAAGGTTAAAATTGCATAATATTGTTTTTTAAAGAACGAGATTGAATCCTTTTTAGCTTAAAACTCCTTCGTTTTTAGTCTAGTTTTCTTTGTTTTAGCTTTTTAGTCAATTAAGTCTTATAAAAACCAAACAGATCATTTTAGGCTTAATTTGATAATTTAGGTTTTTTTTAGGTCCCGTTTAGGATTCCCTTTTTGCGTTTTTAGTTAAAATTTGTCTTCCCTTAATTATTTTTAAGTTTTTGCCTTAATTTTCTCGTAGTTTTAGAAAACCAATATCAATCTTGTCCCATTCAAGCTTCGATTCTCAAAACGACTCTCGACTTTCAATTGCATTCCTCGTTGGGGATAACGACCCGGGAATCATACTCCCGGATTACTATAATTGTGATTTTTTGATTCTTACCCTCTTATTATTATATATTATATATTATAAGCATATCTTATATTTATATTTATATATTATATATTATTAAAGGTATAATCAGAATCGATCAGTCTTTGGCGCCGCTGCCGAGGAGGATTTTCTACGATTGTTGAAGCCGTTTTAAAATTTTTGTTTGAAGATCCTTCCAAGTGAAGTTATTTTGTTTATTTTCGTAAAAAAAATACAAAAAGATTTTTCTTTTCTTTTATTAGTATATATAATATAAAAAATCTAAAATCTAAAAAAATCAAAAATTTAAAAACATTGTCCTTAAAAAAGAAATAAAAAAATATAACCAAGTTGGTAAAAGAAAACCAACAAATAATACTTTCAATTGAAGTATTATCCATCAATAAGTTCCCGAACCAAAGAATCAAAAACATACCTTTTGTGTCTCTTGCGACGTACGGCTCACCTTTTTAAGTTGAACAAACTCTTTTGTGCGTTTTTCTTTAAGAGAGTTACCGATAAGCGAGCTGATTATTAGGTTTAAGTGTCTTATCTCTTTGTCCGTTATTAAAATTTATTGTGAATACATTGTTGAAAAACCAAAAAAACTATAAAAAAAAATTAAAAAAACCAAAAAAAAAATTATTAGTATAATTTTTCTTTTTACATTTTAGTGCATGCGCACTCCGTTCTCAATCTCGTAATTCTAATCGTCAACAACAACAAGTCAATCTGACTTTTGTTGTTGAACCTATTCCCGTAGTTACAATGGATGATACTCGTACTATGGCCCAATTGCTCGAAGCACCCACTGTGGGTTACGAGGATGCCATCGTTGTGCCCGAAATCACCGCGGACAACTTTGAGCTTAAGCACGGT
>BQNB010069886.1:4896-33333 GCA_026074375.1 Tanacetum coccineum
AACTTATCATTTCTTTTATAAAATAATGAAATTTATTTGTGATTGTTGCTGTTTGTTACATTATTCGTGCACGTAACTACTTAATGAATTATTTCTTCTACACTTCCCGTGAATCCATGAGTCTATAAGCTAGTTAGTATAATATCTCTAAGATCCGCACTTGTCTCGTAGGACAATAATGGTTTCTAATACCAATTTAACCATTTATTCGTCAATGGTATCTTAGGTGTATTGTTGGACAATTTAATTATGTAATTTCATTAAAAGGCAGCAAGCTGCCATAAATTGCTCCATTAAATGCTCTGCCGGATGCTGCCGGAACCCGCTGGAGAATCGGGTCGACCCGCCAGACACGTCGCTGAAACCCGCCGGTTGACCTGGTCCGACCTAAATTTTGTTTTTTTAAATTAATAACTGCATCACACGTGTCTTACTAAAACAGATATATAATCCATGACTCATCTCACACATAACACCTCCCCCAAATCTTCCAGAACTAAAAATGGAGGGGGTATAGTTCACACACTCTTATTGATCTAACCCACAAAATCATTTTTTATGTCAATAATTCTTTCACATGTATGATCTTTTCTTTATTTTAATTCTATTCATGTTTTTTATCTGAAAAAGGGGTGTTTTTTTAATTGATTTATGACTTTTTTCTTATGTTTTTTATATGAGTTTTTATTGTATTCAAATGGTTTTTAAGAAATCTGCCTATTGCGTGTTGAGACAGTTTTTATGAGTGTAAAGAATGAGAGATGGAGATGAGGATGAAGATGTAATTAATTATGAGAGGCCTCAGGTATATAAAAAATATTGATTTTTTTATTAGTGAGATTTTAATTATTTGTAAGGTTTGTTCATTTGTTGTGTTTTGTAGTTTTGGGTTATACATATAGATCATTCTAGATTTAATGAACATTAGGTATAAATTTTTTGGAATAAAAGTTGCGCATTTATCTCTTCCAGTTCTTAGATATATAATGTGTTAGCTATATGTAACATTGTTTTTGTAAGGGGTATTGGGTGGTAGATAGAAATAAGTATGTAAGAGGTTGTGATGCTACAACTTGAACGCTTATGAGTTGATACAATGACGCCTTTGTGTAGCCCGGGCTGTTGTTTATCGCTTTTGTTGGTTTCATTTGATATATAGTTTTTTTAGGTGATTTTTAGGTTCATGTTTTGAGTGTAGCGATGTATAGGGTATATGGTGTTTTTTTTTCAAATTTAGGTTTTCATGGGTTTAAGTGATTAAATATGATGTTGGTGTAGGTTTTTCTTTGTTTAGAATTTTTTAGTGCCCATTCAGTTCTTTACCAAATCAAACATATGCGAGATTTATTTAGGTCGGTCGGGAAGTGGCAGAAGGGGTGTTTGGGTATGCTTTTTTTGTTTTTTTAAAAGGTGTAGACATCTACTAATATGTGGGATCATAACAGCTAATGTACATGGCTGGATTTCATTGATGTTTTTTTTAACAAATGTCGTTATTTCTATTAGATAATAACTATGAAAGAAGTTTAATTACTATAGTTAAATAGCGGTTTTATGTGAAATCTTCGTTGATAAAACTGTTATACGGGGGGTTCAGGTTTGTTACTTTTGCATTATCAGATTAATTAAAAAAACTGAAGCCTTAACAATTTTGGTTAGTGCTAACTATGGTATGCGAGAGTCACTGTTTTAGCCAAAAAGAACCCGGGGTTAAATGGCTCTAAATCTATCTTTGGTGCATTTTTAATGCATACAACCTTTTTTGTAACTTTACTAAAGATTATAAACTTAGTGTTAGAATAATATGGTTTCGTAATCACACTAAATCTTCTCCAAAGATCTATAAACTAAAGGGAGATTTGGTGTAGCATTATAGCCTCATAACCCGTTTCAAGTTGCATTAAAAGTTCTTGCTTAGACTAATAGTTACCCATCATCCGACCCACCAACCTGCATTCAGTATTTAGTAAGTGTTTATATTATGATACATGCGAGCATATAGTAGAATTGCAAACTCTGAATATGCATGTTTCGGATTATTAAACGGATTTGAGGCTTAAAATTAAGCCTAAATGATTCATTTGCAAAGTGACACCAAATGGCTCAGACAAGCTAGCAATGTTACTCAAATGTATAATGGACATTCTAATAGCCGACGACAAACGAAAGGACAAAATAGTAAATTGGCTGACAGAACATGTATGCAATTCTTATTGCATCGTTGCTTACATTGACAGATTTATATATTGATCAAGTTAACTGGCTTTTGGAATGTGGTGACAGGTCAAATCTCATATGCATAAACCATTTTGATTGTCAAAAATGGAATCTTTTGTCATATATGATTCTAACTGTGTGGAATTTGTGTTGTTGCAGGTCAAAGAGAATTAAAAAATGTATCACACCAGTGCAATCCTTCGACGAAACAACATTTGGGTACTTATTTTAGCTTTCCAGTGTCTATTGCAAGCATGGTGTATAAACTCAAACTCATTTAGACCTTTTTTTGATAAAAAATTTCTGGTGATCTTGCTCATGTTGTTTGAAGAGCTGGTAATCCAAGTTCCCGACTTCCCTTACAAATAACCTTTCTTAGAGTGTAAGGGGGTGTTTGGTATTGCTCAGCGGGTTTTCACATGTAGGGCTATCTATTTAGATATGGTGCGCACTAATTTTCGCTGAAGCATCCGTTAAAAGTATCAGTTTCTTCAATGGTAAGGTTGCAGACAAGCAAGTCGGGAAGTACAATGGAGGCATGAAAAGGAGTCTTAGTGTTTCCATTTGAGGTGTTTGGTATTGCTCAGCGGGTTTTCACATGTGTTTTTATCTATTTAGATATGGTGGCACTAATCGTCGCTGAAGCATCCGTTAAAAGTCTTAGTTTCTTCAATGGTGGGGTTGCAGACAAGCAAGTCGGGAAGTACAATGGAGGCATGAAAAGGAGTCTTAGTGTTGCCATTTCATTAATCGGAGATTCCAAGGTATGTAAACTATCCAATGTATTCGATTGAATTGTGACCATAACTTCTCTTTTAGTTTTACAAATTATGTTACATGCTATAATGCTTCTTGAGAATGGTGTTTCGGATTGCTTTATTAAGTGCTTATCTGCTTATTTATTCTTATGATTATCCTTTGTTCAAACCAAGTTCAAAGCTGATGGGTAGAACGATATTTTAGAAATAAAAGGCAGTTTTTAGTGTAATGGGTAAATAGATAGTAAAAATAGGCACTCGATTTTTGGATCATATTATTGGTTCAGTAATATAGTAGTACCGATAGGTAAATTTGTAGTAGATTAAGACTTGCGCAAATGGTCCATTTTTTATCTAGCTATTTTTAACAAATTTACACATTATGTTAGTAACTTGAGTAACTCCAAATACTCACCTTAATGATCAGTGATTGAAACCCTTACACTATGGAATGGTAAAAACTGGCTATGAACAATAATAAACATTATTAAGATCCAGGTAATAATTTAAGGGCTTTTTAGCATTACCTAACTTAGCTAATGATGTGTCAAATACGGATTGGAAAGAGTACTATTTATACAATAATAATTTTAGTATCTAACATCTTTTAGTTAAGTGGTTTAGAAGGTAGTATGCATTTGTATACAACTTGGATTCTGTAAGTTTAGACCTAGTGGAAGACAAATAGTAACCCAACTCGGCCTGTTTGTACACGGATAGGCTGAAATTGCACCTCTAATGTGTTAAATTCATCTCCTGATTTTAAGGAATTTGACATTTCTGACCTGTATGATTTTTACCTATCCTTCCACAAATTTATGGTGGCTGCTGATATCTCGACGTTAAAGCAAGGCAGTTTCCATATCTCTACATATAACAAAAAGCACATATACTAAAGAGGTCAATCTTCTGGATAAATTTAAATGGTAGTCATGTAATTCAACATCAAAAAAGTAAACTTTTAGACCTCAGAAACCAACGTCCATTTCTTTTTTGTTTTTTGAAAATGAAGGTTTTAGACAATTCACAAAAGCATAATTATGGAAGAACGAAACTGGATTGCTATAAGAATATGTTAATAGGATGAAGTACTTATGTAGAACTGATGACATCAAATAATGTCACTTTATTATATCATTTATCCCATCTGTTTTACTCACTTTTATATAATTATTGCATTATTTGGTACTTAGTTGCTTTAAAATTGATAAAGGCGCATAATTTGGAGCTAAAACAAAGATATTTGAAGAATGCTGATTTCTGACTACATACGTCGTATCCAACGAAAGAGATATGGTGTATCCGCGCCAAGACTTCACAAGAAAACGTGTTTGACCAATTCCCAATACGGCGTATCCCTTATGTTTCCATACGCCGTATCCATGAAGTTAACTATTCGAAGATACAGTGAATAAAGTAAATTAGGAAAGATATCACTAATTGATTGAGAATGTAGCGCGCACTCCAAGGAATCCAGCCCAATACGCCGTATCGACCTTACCAGATACGGCGTATCGAGTCTTTTTCAGACACTATAAATAGAAGACTCAAAAACGAGTTTTTAGTGTGCAATATCATATTCTTTATACCATACTCATTGAAGATGAATTTTAGAAGAGAAGATCAGCCACCAAGGTCAAGCATTGATCACCAATCCATAGAAGACATCGTGTAATTTTTACTCTCTTAATCGTTCGATTTTCATTGTTTGATTACGCTTGTATAATTACAATGGTTGTGGGCTAATACCCTCGAGTATTAGCCATCTTAATGAAAGTTTAATGTTTGGTTTGTTTTTAAAATCGATTTCTTAATTTATCGTTGATTGTTTAATTATGTTTATCACCTCATACTTGTTTATGTGTTTGAATATGCGACCTATCATTCAATTGGATCTAGTGATACATACCAAGTAATCTAGATACCAAGATATCTCTTCATATCGTGCTTTATATTACTGGACCAATAGGATCACAAATAACGTTATGTCTTTGTCTTTGAATTATGAGCTTAGTTGGACCGGTAGGTACCCGTTTATGTTTTAGCAATCATGCTCTTAATTAACTGATAAAGATTTGAATAGTATACTACCAATATATAAAACACCGTCAACTAATAAGTAGGTAAAGTCCCGTTGGGCTAGGGTTTTATGTAACCTTTGCCATTTTTGTGTTCTAAATATTTCTTTTATAGTCCTTTGACTTTTGTCAGTTTATTCAGATTTTGTACCTGTTTGCAGGGTGAAAGATTTTTCGTAAGAAATTATGATAATTGAGTTTATTGTGATGATAACCCTTTATAAGCATTATTGTGTTAATTGTATCCAGTGTTGAATCTGTGAATTCGTGAGAAATGCCAAAAAACGAGTCTGACACGTCCGTTAATGTCCAAATGAGTTTTGAAAGGGTTTAAAGTGAAAATATGTCGTGTAAATACTCTAGTTAATGGAAAAGTATTTTTAAGGTGAACAAAAATGCTAATTAACTTTGGGGTAAATTTTACGGTTGAGTTTTACGAGTATTTAAGTGATCCCGACACGAAAAGAAAGGCCCAGGACTCCCTTGGATCCCATGGCCGGTTATAGCAAGAAAGAGAAACAATGAGGCTTAATTTTAGCTCATTTGTCTAAAGTTGTACACATATATGCCTTCCACTAGAAAAAATTTCTCATAATCCTTATCATTTCATATTAAAAAAACACACACATAAGAGTGTGTGTATATGTGTGTGTTCGTCTGCCACTACACCACCATAATCCATCATAAATTTTCCAACTTTGATCAAGAACGAGATATTCCGGGTTGATACGAGTGTTTGGGTGTTCGTTTAAAAAACAACGTTTTGGGTTGTCCGGGTCGTGTCGAATATACTTTTGAAGATTTTCTTGTAAGTTTTTCGAATTTAAATTTCATTGTCCTCTAGAGTTTATTTATGCATAGATAATTTAGTTTGTTAATCAAGTTGATCGTTGTGAAAATCGATTTTTGGAAACGAAACGAAAGAAAAAGGGTATGTTTGGTTCGTGTAGAATAAAAAGGAAATAGGGTTGTTTGGTAGTTTTTGATGTCCTGTCGTGATGGTTGAAATAAATATATGAAGCTATGAATGCACCGCTACCTAGTTTAAAATGGTAAACCGCTACCTAGTTGAAAATCTGTCAAACCGCTGGTTAGTTCAAACGATCAAACCGTTGCGACTAGTGGTAAACCGCTGCTTATCTAAAATAAGCAAACCGCCACCAAAAATAACTTTCCAAACCGCTACCAAGTCATGATTTTGACATGGTTTCGTTTAGGTAGGACCAAGATATAATCAAACCGCTTGAACACCTGTTATAGTCAAACCGCTATGAGACTCACGGCCCAATAAGTCTATTTAAGCCGCGGCTTAATGGGAGGGCTTATTGTGGTCCGGATTATTTTTACTTATAAGTATATGCTTATATATGTAAATGGACTTTGATTTTGGACTTGGATCGTATTTTGGACTTATAAATGTCTTAACGGACCCTTGTTGGGCCTTAAAGCCTAATAAGCGATATTTAGTCATTGTGAGAGTTTTGAAGGACTTTTGAAAGTGGAAATGTATTTACGACGTGATATTGAACGGTATTTTGGGAAAAACGTTTTAGTAAACGTTAAAGATTGAGAATTTGGAATTTTGTCGAAAAGTGTCGAATTTATGAAAAGTGTTGAAAATGAGGTTTGAAACCTTGGAAAACGTTGTTTGAGCGTACGGGTCATGTCGAAATTTCGTAAAAAGTTTATACTTAGAAATTTTCCTAAAAACATGATTTTTGATTTTTAAATAATAAAATATTATTTAATTATTTTATTTATTTAATAAATTCACTAAAAGACGAAAAATATATTTTTTCTCAAAACTTCTCTAATGTGTTTATTATGAGTAAACGTTTCATTTTTAACCGTATTATGATTATTTTGAAGTGACTAAGGTTTACCGAATGGACTTGTCGAAATATATTTATAATTATTAATTATAAATATTTATTTATATTACTTATCTATTTTCTCTAAATAGTATAAGTATGTATTATCGGGGAATGAGATTGATATGATTGTGGAAATATGTCGTCAACCATCACACCACTAAATTGTTTTGGGTAATTGTACAACGCGTCTAAACTCTATGCATCAAACGTGAAGATTATTTTGGAATTGGATGATTAAATTGGGACATTAACTGGACTAGGTCGTGTGCGGGCGTCGTTGCATTTGCTTGTGTGATTGAGATTTGGTTGCTAAAGACTTGCTTAAGGTGAGTTCTCGTAGCCCCACTTTTTACTGTTTTTCCGTTGGGGGAAAATGATACTCAAATGTGTTTTGAAATGTTTTGAATTGATCTGTGCGAAATGTGGTTTTGTTTTTGGGACAAGATATGTGCTTATGACTGCTATGTGAATATTATGCATGATTGTTTGGATCGGATGGGTACGCCTACCCAATGTTGTGAGATTATTGGATCGGATGCGTACGCCTACCCAGTATTTGTGTGATTATTGGAGCGGATGGGTACGCCTACCCAAGTTTGTGTGAGGTCTTGCCCTAATATTAGTGCTCCAGCTGGTAGGCCCTTTAGGTGTGTAAGTGACATATGGTGATTGACTAGCGGGGATGTTATGTCTTGGATTGTTTGCATATATTCACTGTCATATAGCACTATTGTCCACTGTTGAAATATTGGCACAACTTTTGGGTTTAAGGTCAAACCTACGAGCTCACCAACATTATTGTTGACGTTTTCGAGATCATTTTCAGGTGAAGTGAAAGAAGAATGGTTTGGTGATTGTGATAGCAGACTTAGAAGTATCCCGAGTGGAATTTCGTTTGAAGTCTTGCTTGCTTGTTGTTGGATTTTAGTATTTAGATGTTTGAATTAAGTTTTGATCATAGACCCCTGTGAGGGCATTGGAATAATTGAAAGAGAATGTGGATTTTAGTTGCGATTTGGGACATCACTTGAGTTAAGGTTGATGGTCTTCATAGCACTTAGAGTTTATGCAATGTAGTTTTCTCTATTTTGTACCTTGTGTTATGATTGATCATTATGTTGCATTCCCGAGTTTCCGCCATTGTCGGGGTGTGACATTTTAACAGGATCACCACTGCTTTGATTCCCTAAGATAGATTATAATTAAACTAAAGGATGCTTTATGCGGATGCGTTAATTGTGACAGGATTAATCGTGCCTAGGTCTTAGGATGATGTCCCGCCTAAGTCTTAAGAATGATATGCCACTTCGAGATAAGTAAATCATTACACTAAAACAAACAAACCAACATTGAACTGGATTTAATATGGCTAATACAGTTTTCTATCATTTGGCTTGTACTGCTTTTCTATCTTCTAATTTTCTTCTTCTGTGTTTATTGTCTATTGAATTGATATTTGTCTCCACCAAACATGTGCCAGTCTCTCAGGCTAAAAACCCCCCATATCATTAGACAATGTATATAACATAGGTTTAACCAGTAAATAGAATAATTAGAACTAATCAAAATACTGATAGAATTTAGGATTAATGTTTCACTATTAGTGTTCGACACCCTACTTACCGCGAAACTCCATCTTGACCGGGTACACTGCTCGTTAAAGTGTTGTTTTAGGTTTGTCGGCTAAATATAAATGTAAAACTTGATAATCAAATAATTGACCCTACACGACAGCACATCATGTTTTTGGCGCCGCTGCCGGAGAGTGAATTAATTTAATATTTTCTTATTAGTATTTCTAACCATTAATTAATTAGTTTAGTGTAATCTAATTATTTAAATTCTGTTTGTATTTATTTGCATTGTGTGTTTAAATTCCCGCATTTAATTGTTTTTAAATAGTATTCTGTTATGAGTGATCACCTGATACGCCATAGCCACCAGTTAGATACGACGTATCAAACCTTCTGATCAGGACAACGTATTGAGTTTCACTGTCTAAATGGCGTATATGTTTTCCAAACAATACGGGGGATTTGAGAAAACAACAATTACGGCGTACTGGTACTCAACAGACCTATACGGCGTATTCAAACTAATTGAATATGGCGTATCTGTCGAATGATACATTAGCAGACCAAAAATCCATTTGTTTCTATTCTATATTTGATTTCTCTTATCAGGACATATCCTACTGATTTATTGTCATTTGTTTCAGGTAGTGCATGAAAAGAAGTTCTACAAAGGAACTGCTCTCACCTTTTGAAAACCCGAAACAAACATTTCGTCAAAGAGGAGGTTTTTTGATCTCTAAGTCTCGTAGAATCGAATTCACCAGAGTTCGATCGTCAATTTTGGACATTGAAGAACAACCCAGAGGAAGAGTAAGGAGGAAATAATGACAGAAACAATGGAGCAGTATAAGGAGCATGGGGACCCGAGAGAATTACGAGTCGGGCGTTACTAGGCCCACGATCAACCAAGACACCCCTTTTGAATTGAAGGGGCAGTTTCTCCAAGAACTTCGTGACAATACTTTCAGTGGCTCAGAACACGAAGATGCAAAAGAGCACATTGAGAAGGTTATAGAGATTGTTGACTTATTCCCACATCCAAAAGTAACTCAGGATTAAATCATGCTTCGAAGCTCTTCCCTGGATCCCTCATCATTATGAGCTGAAAGTTGATGGCATAAGGAACAGTGCCATTAGGATCAATTACAACCTGGGAGGTTCTAAAAACTAAGTTTCTATATACAAAAACTGTCCACCTGGGGGCCCGTTACCCTAAAGAAAAAGGAGGACAATCACAACCTTCTAGTAGAACCCGATGAAAGCCTTTTTCGTGATGGGGAAGATTTAAAGAATTGCTAATACTAGGGTCCTCAACATTATTTGACCGACATGCAGGAAGTCATCTTGTTTTACAATGGGCTCGATGTTCCAACTCGACAAATCATAGACTCAAAGGGTTCCATACCTTCCAAAACTGGTGTTGATGCTAAAGTAGCCATTCAAGAAATGGCTGAATACTCTTAGAAATGGCACAATGGAACGTCTTCAAGGACCAAAAGTACTAGCGATGACAGTGGCAACGTCGGGATTCTCGTTGTTGTTGCTACTGCTAGGACCACTTCGTCGGTTTGGAGCCATTTTCTATAGGATATAAAAATTATATTCATTAGACGATATAATACGGATCAGAATCTCATCATACAATCAATAACCATATGCATGCATACTACACATCAACAATAATCCATGTAATCATACTTGCAAGTCCACCTGTGTCGTGGCGCATGTATAATTATGTTGGCCACCATAATTATAGATGCCCCCTTTCACAGTTGTACTCCCTCCTATGAAGACACTTCATACAATTAAATACATCACATAGCACCTTGAAACAAATAACCCAACACATAACACAAAGAATAATCCTAGCAATCACTTTTATTAATAATACTTAAAATCCAACATCGAAAATAACATCCCTAATATGGCTCCAAACGCCGAAAGAAAACAAGACAAGCTAAAACATAACAACTACTTGGAACACCATGGACAATGATAAGACGCACAGTCACGATCATCTTTAGTGGTCTTCTCCCACACAGGCTTGCTACTTGCAGTAGACTCAAGGTCTGAATCCACTTCATTCCTTTCAACTTCATCCTCGTCCTCTACTAACCATCCATTCATGTTACCACTTGACTGGGGTAGCCAATGTGGTGCAAACTCATTCCTGTGACTCCTTTGCTGAAGTTGTGGATGATCTACAAATCCATACAGGTCGCGTTCCCTTGGTCGTTCCACTGACTCTTCTTCTGACGTTTCGTACCCTTGAAATATTCCCGGAACTCTGGTGATAGTGCCATCCTTGGCAATTATCTTCGTTTCAAACTCCTGGATTGTTTTTCCCTCAACCTCTTTCAACGTCATCTTTTCTTCAACTTTACAAGGCCACATAGCAATGGGAACTCGAATCTTGCGGTTACCCCGTCTGATTTTGTTAATCCTCTTACACCCGGTCGCAAAAGCCACTGAAGCACGATATTTTCTACGGATTGGAGGAGACATACTACAATAGATCACGTACATAGACTATATCAGGACACAGATCTCGGAATAACAAAGAAAACTGAACTTATATATATATATATATATATATATATATATATATATATATATATAGTATATAGTATAAGGTACTTTATAAAACTTTGGGAAAATAAGCATAATTAGTATATACTTACACATAGGCCCTAAATGCATCTATATGAGGGACCCTTAAGCTATAGTCTAGGCTCAACCACCTAGTTCTCTATAACCATCAGCTCTGATACCAATCTGTCACACCCCGCCAAGGCGGAAACGCGAGGCGTAAACAAGAATGGATATCATCACAACACACGGTGTCTCTATAGAGAATACTAAAATGAAAGCTAAAGTAAAGCAAAGACACATAGTGTCATAACAATACCCAAAACCTAACCAAAAATCCAAAAGGCGTCTTTATCGGTGAAACAAAAGTTCTCGCCAATAGAAAGACATGCAACAATTATCCAAATTCAACAATGCAAAAATTCAAGACAAGAAATAAAAATCTTCATGACATCCTATGGTCTCTTACTAGCCACTTCTTTCAATCTTATTTCCATCATGCTCACCTGAAAATGATGCTTAAAATGTCAACACAAAGGTTGGTGAGAGTCATATGTTTAAGACTCACATTGTTACTTTTTCAAAATCAATTACTGTGATTATCAAAACAATATAGGACACTTATGCTAACATGCAATGCACATACTAGGTAGGAACGTTACCCCCGATCCATTACAACAACTGGGTAGGAACGTTACCCCCGATCCATTTCAACAACTAGGTAGGAACGTTACCCCCGATCCATATGTCACTTACGCACCTAAAAGTCTACCAGCTGGAACTTATACTTAGGCCTGGACCACACATCAGTGAGTATTATTTCAACCCTTCAGTTGGTTTGAGTTGAGTAGTAAAGATCACTCCCAACCGAACTAATCACAAACTACTCCAATTGATCACTAAGCCATGGAGCATACCACAAAACCCACTCCAATTGATCACTAAGCCATGGAGCGTATCACACAAATCAGTAGGTATTATTTCAACCCTTCAGTTGGTTTGAGTTGAGTAGTAAAGACCACTCCCAACCGAACAAATCACGAAGCAATAACATGTAGCAAATAATCACAGCAATTAAAACAGTTTAACACATAGCATCATTTTCACCCCAATAAAACATAAGAAAAAGGGGCTATGAAACTCACCTGAATGCTAGCTTCCAAAAGATCCACAAAACTTCACAAAATTTCACGAACAATCTAAACAATATAAACACATAATAAGTTACCATCAATTAGGCATTCAACCCAATATGATGTAACTTCAACTATGATGGATACCTAGGCTATCTAGCATAGTCCTATAATCATTTAAAACCTTTACCCATTCTTACATATTTCATTTATACTTAAATGCTACTCTTTAAACTTTCTGGTTTTAAGCAGAATTTTACTCTCACTTGCGTGCCCTAAACGCACTACTTAAACACTCCCATAATTCAAACCAAAATTCACCATGCTACATATATGTCCTATGAACCTCTCATAGCTCTCCCAAAGTCACTACCCTTTTATAAATACCCCTTAGAAATTCATTAATCCAAAGTGTTTAAAATTCGTCCAGAATCTGACCTTC
The DNA here is from genome assembly GCA_026074375.1 of Tanacetum coccineum. NCBI lineage: Eukaryota > Viridiplantae > Streptophyta > Magnoliopsida > Asterales > Asteraceae > Tanacetum > Tanacetum coccineum. The sequence goes on from BQNB010069886.1 coordinate 17,562, forward strand.
TAAAAGTATGGCATTAATTACCCAACTTAGACCCCACTATGACCTTAGCCAAAATTCAGAGGTCACACACAATATATGAACTAACTTCCACGTGACTTAGAGCCTCTAACTCAGTGTCTAAGTATTTTTAGAAAAATCAAAACCAAAACTGAAATTCGTCACTGTTTTACACACTGATTTTGTAATGACCATTTGACCCACTTCCCGACCATAAAAACTTATGAGGCCGGCCGGGCTTTTTCTCTAGAAAGTAACTCTCTGAGGTTATTCTAGTATGTTGTAATTATATTTGATCTTTACACCGTGTTATCTCGTTACAGACAAACTGCCTATCTTTCTGCAGTGAATTAAAAACACCTAATTCGAGTGATTCTAAGCTAAGCCCTAACGCATGATCATATCGCTAATCTAATTAATCTTATGATTAAGCTAACATCATAATATCATAAAATTTCTAGAAATTAAATACCTTAATTTATAAAACTAAATGTAAACCTTAATCCATCATAACTAAGTTACTAGAAAAAAATAAACGAACTAGAATTAACAAGTCGGATCGTACCTTAATGCGAAACCCTAAAAATTTCGTCTTCTTTTTTTCTTCTCCTTATGGCCGGTCACATAGGTATGGGGGATTAGGGATTTTAGGTTTAGTATATATAGGCACCTAGGTAGAATTATAGTTTAAGTCTAATTAGGTTTTATCTAGGATTAGGATTTCTTTTTTTTTTCGTTTTTTTCCTTTTTCTTTTTTATTCGGCCGAAATACCTATTTATATATATATTATATATGATATTATAAAATATATATATAGTATATATTATATATAAATATATATATAATATATATATATAATATATATATATTATATATAATATTTAACAATTAAAACCTAAGTTTTTTTATAAAATACCTTAATTATTTTGACTATACCGTTTTGTATTAACCGCAGTTTACCTATCTTGTCTAAAAAAAACATAACGATTCATATTCCAACCTAACTTTTTTAAAAATAGAAATTTACAGTTTTCCTAAAATCTAAAAAACCCTTAAACCTAAAACCTATCTTAGGATAACTAACACCAAATAAACCTGTACAGTATTTATTTACTTATTAGCACAAATAACTTGCAAAACGCCTCAATTACTTAACAAAAATACATTATCCTAGTCATTAAAAAGAACGAAAAGAACTCAACAAATTTCCCCATCATTCTAAACCTTACAATTGAGATGATTCACATCTCATAGATTTGATTACTAATACCTTCATAAACACATAACAAACACATATAAACACATAGAATCACATAAAACCGATACTTTGCAACCAGACACATAAGTCAACACTAACGTTTGCCTAACTCTCTACAAAGTCATGGTTGTCACAATAGATGCCCTCAAATGAGCTTCTTAATGGAATTTCACATATCATGTTGTGTAAAACTCAAATGTTTAAATATAACTGATAATCATTTTAAATATTGACGCGTACAGCAAAAAAAAAACATAACTTCCCGATGTACAATGTAAATCAACGTTAAAAAATACCCCCCGCGCATTACCCTGATCCGACGAAGCGCTGGTTGAAAAACCTAGCTGATATCAAATTACGAAAAATAACGCTTATCAACCCTAGTTATATCAAAATTTACTGCTTAAAATGTACAATTCACGTCCTATTGTGTAATATCCTTGTTTTAGTACATAGATGTGACAACCGCTCACCTTTATGCTATAATATATTACACTTACAGAAGTTATTACAAAAAGATTAAAGTATTTATTTTTACAAAGTCAAAAGTTCAATAAAGATCCATTTTTTATCATAGATCTCAAATCCTCAAGACAAATTCATCTAACATCCAAAATTTTAATTCAAAATAAATCATCAAATTTTAAATAAAACTTACTTCTTCCCACCTCTTTTTAAAAAAATTAAATATCTCACAAAAAAAACCGATAAATCGTTACGTAAAATGAAACATGATTATTATGGTTTAGAACATATCACCATATTCTTTAAAGCATGGAAGGAAAGTTATTATCTAGAGGACATTTCTGAAAAAAAAGAAATGGTAAAGACCATTGCAACAAGAATTAAATCGTCTTCTAATGAGGGCGACAATTGTGATATACTTTCCGTCCGACGAATTTTTATAAAATTTTATTTATTTAGTCACACGTCTAGAAAGATACATGTATTTGTATTTAACAAATCGACATGTGATATTTGTACTTCACATGTGATTATTGTGAAATCACATGTGATTGATTGTAATACATACATCACATGTGATTTTTTTTAGACGTGATTAAGAAAAAAAATTAAAAAAACAAATATCGTGGCTGTAAAAGAATATCATAGTCGCCCGTCGATAGAAACAGAATGATGTAATTTCTCGTCGCGGTGTGAAATTGTGTATTATAAACGTATAGAAACGAATAACCGTTAGTGAAAGATATTGTTAATTTTAAAGAAAAAGATATGTGGGTTATTTTTTATATAATAAAAAATAGTTGAACTATGACCGTTGGGTCAATATGTGATCTTTGCTAAATATGAGAACTTGATTGATCAAAATTTATAAAAGAAGAAATGAACAAAGTGCTAATATTGTAATACAGTTATGCGTATTTTCGCAAGTGAAATTAAAGTTTTATCTAATAAAAGAAAATATATTTTAAAAGTGTGTCGATATAAGTTTAGAACACATGAACCAATCAAATTGAGTGATTTAGATAACAAACTAATTTTTCTTGATTAAAATAAAGGAAAATCGCATATAATTATATTTAACTTAATTCAATTTCATTTAAAGTACTTTTACTTTTTTCTTAATTTAGTATAAAATTTTCAACTTTTTTTTACAATGTTGAAAGACGAATAAAAGGATCGAATGGTCAATGGTGGTGGTGACCACCGATTATCCCAAATTGTTCGTACAACATGTGATTAAGGATACCTCTACTACTTGTCTTAGCGACCAAAAACCGCAACCGCTTAAGTGATAAACCTCTCAAAATAACATGGAGGCTTGGAATACAAACTTTGTTATTTACTAGTTACTTAGTAATTTGCATGTAATAAAAAGTATTAAAAAGATGTATGAATTAGTTCATAGAATTATTTTAAGAGCAAATCTCTAAAAATGTACTCATTTATACCAGATTTTTTTTTTCTCTATTTACTATGCCCAACTTTTTTTTATTGCAATTGCAGACAATTAAGAGGTTAACCGGTCACCTTCTTCTCCGACACGGTTTTCCAGCAACATGGTTTTCCGGCGACCCACCACCACCACCTTCATCGATCACCACTATCACTACCACTTGACCTCGCCTATACCACTTGACCCGCCTGTGACAATAACTACATTTCCTTTTAATTTGTTCATGGTTAATTTTGTTGTGGATGGATATCATATCCTTACTTGATCTCCATAAATATATAACTTTAAGTGACAATTAAATCGTTAAATAAAGGCTGCAACATCCTATTAAAGAATAAAAAATGGCTGATGTCGACAAATATTTCATAGAATGTAAAACATCGAATTTTGGTTTGATTTGAATTAATATGCTTTGTTCGAATATGCTATAAACTACAAATTTGTACATTAGTTAAAAATAAAATTTAGAAGAAAAGGGTTTGATCCTCTTAACCATCTCGTAATAGTAAATCTTGTAAGTTAATGGACGGCAACAATTTAGGTTTCCCTTTATCTTGATTACTATTACTTAAGATCAATGAAGGTGGTGGTGGTGGGCAACATAAAACCAATTTGAGCAAAAAAAATATAGTGGAAAAACAGGTGACCTAGTAACCTATTAATTGTCTTCGATTGCAAAAAAAAGTTGAATGTACTAAATCGACAAAAAAGAGTGAAGTACTTTAAATTAAAATCCGGTACAAGTTAAATACAATTTTATGTGATTTGCCTTTATTTTAATCAAGAAAATTTCTTTTTCTATTGCCAACGGAGCTAAGAGAAAAAACATTACATGAAACTCAATCTTAGCCATCAAAATGTTTTCCATATTAAATCCCAGCCATTGAAAATAAAAGATGCCTATTTTGTAGCTATTAAGCACAATTCTAAAAGTTTCTCATACAAAATAAAGCACATGTTGGTATTCAAAAAGTGATACCTATCCTTTCTTAACAAACTGTCAACTTTTATATGAGTATAATTTGTTGTTGAGTTTACTTATTTACATGTAAAAGTGATATAAAAGTATCTATCTACATGTGAACTACAAGTCAAACCATCTTTTATATTGGCAGGAAGTTGTTTCGTTGCATTTGGATTATGGCATTTTATTTCCTTATCTATAATTTAGTATTCATTAGCTTTTGATAACATTTGTTAAGAGAAGTGGTTAGATAGAACATAAAACTAAGTTATATTAAAACTACCAACTGGTGTGTGATAAGATTGTGCCAAACAGTAAACCAAGTTATATTAGAACATTACGAATACCAAGTGGTGTGATTTAGGCGAGAAATTAAAAGGCATTACATATGAAATATTTCTCTATTAACAGCGGATAGAAAGACCAAATGTTAACTAAGCATACGAAAACCATGAGAAAAAAGATAGCATGTTCCCACTACTCAGAAGAAAAAGAATTAACATTTTGTGAGCTACTGGTATTACAACCAAATTACCAGCTCCAGCAAAAAATCAGGTTTATGTCAAACTGAAAGGGGTGTGTTACATCTGGTGTTACACAAGTGTCTGGGGTTTGGATTGTTGGTATGAATGGGCGCAAAAAAAATAGTAAGTAATGGTTTGCTGCATCAAATGCAGGGTGAGAGGTATCAAAACTACTGGATTACAAGTTGTTTGCTGATTGCCATTATTTTCGTTTATAATGCTCTTAAATGTATGTTTCTGTGTGACTTACTATGGTATGGCTGTTTGGCATTGGTCATAGAATGATCAATCAATATGATCTTCTACTCCAGACTTCCCCATAAGGAATGTCCTATTCAACTTTGTGAATTAAAGATGTGACCCCCATCTCAAGCTATCACACTTGATACAGAATCCTTAATTGGAGAATCAGCCACGTATCTGTCCCCTAAACTGTAAATCGTGGGAATGTTCAGGATTGTTAAATAATGGTCGATTCAGGTTAATAAAGTTCTTTAAACTCTTTGTTGCACAGTATTGATACCTAAGGGTCAGTTGTACCCATTTTTCCATAATAGCCAATTTGATAATAAAAAAACGAAATGTCTGATCAAGGTCGGGCCAATAATTTTTTACTTGTTCGCAATTAGTATATAATATTTAGAATAATCTACAAGAAAATAAAAAATGATAGTTTGTATAGTTGCAAGCATACACTTCATTATCAAGATTGTTTCATCATTTCCTTGTCAAATTCAAAAGCGTGGAAACTGACCCATTTCCTGGTTAGAAACTGACTCATAACCGGTCAAACTATGACTCAAGTGTATTGTATTTCATATACATTACAACCTGTTACGGGATTTTGTATAAGTAATACCAATGTACTATATTTCACAAACCCTTTAGAACTCATTTTTAGAGAAAAACCTGTTAAAGCTCAACTATTATTACAGTCCATAGTAGACAATCACTTTCCAACAAAAAATGCTTAGCTAACAAGTATTATTACATTACATACTAGACAATTAGTTCATGTATTTCAGTGGCTTATATTTCAATACTAGATAACATATAGCAATAACACATTAAGTCAAATATAGATCTTAGGTAAAAAAAATGGGCTTAGCTATACTAATGACATTTCTATTGTAACATATTTTAAGCGTTGAAAAACTAATACAGGGTGTGGAAACTCAACATTGTTAATAGTGGGGGAAGAGGCATTGATATATGACGATACTTGACGATTCCTATGACAACACACCAATATTGTGGTCGTACTTGTGATGTGTTGCAAATGGCCCCGTAAGGAGGTATGCTTTTATAGTATACATACATACTATTCAGCTATTAGTGTTTAAATAGTCTTATATTCAACCGTATACTTATTTTGTAAAATCTTAGGTGCACCTCAACTGACGACGACTATGTCAACGCAATTCCATTTGAACCTTTCGATCGTTGAGGCCTTTGTTTATACAAACATGTGATATTTAACGTGCGTCAATTGTGTAATTTTAATATATTTTCATACTCCTTATCACTTTAAAGTTGTCATTTTATAGGCTAATACATACCAGCCATCTTTTACCATCTCCGTATCTTAAGACTGAGGAGTTCAAAGTAACACCTATTGAAGAAATTTATAAGCGCCTAACTAATGGCGTTGATGTGGTAATTTACTTACTACTATTCATATGGATTATGTCTATGGTCTATGCTCTTAATACTCATAACAATTTTGGTTTGTTCTTATTAGGGAACAAAGTTCATTGTATATGGAATGGTAACGGGTATCGACTTGAATTATGAATGGAGATACATACAATGAACCATTGTTTTGTCTAATGAATATATGTTGTTTATGTGAAACTGTTTTGGGTTAGCGTAAAGAAAAATGATTATTTTTTACGCGTAAACCGTGCAACGCACGGGTATTACACTAGTTTAGTTTACTATCTAAGTCACTTAATTTGATTGGTTCACGCGTTCTAAACTTATATCGACACACTATTTTCTTTTATTATATAAAACTTTACATTTCATTTGCAAAAAACGCATGATTGTATTACAAAATTATGCACTTTGTACATTTCTACTTTATAAACATGACCAAGCCTGTTAACAATTTTGTACAAATAAATGCTTCAATCTTATTTATAAAATATCTTAAGAGAAAATATAATAGCATAAGGTGAGTGGGTGTCACATCTAATGTTGCAATATATTTGTATCACTTTAGTTATAAAAAAGGTTTTGCTAATAATACCTTAGAGCATAGTTAAGCAAATAATTGTTATTACATGACTATCAACGAGAAGGTTAAGTATTTTTTGATAGCCGGCAATGAGAAAGTTAAAAAAAGGTTTGTATCACTTTGTTGTGGGGCTTTTTTGACCTAATATTATTGTTTTATGTATTTCATCTTTTTTCACACGAAGTAGACATTTAGAGATGACAATGACAATGAAAGTGATAAATGCATTTTGGTTTTGATATGGAGGATTCGTAAAGCTATTTTTTGATAGTCGGCAACGTTCATATCAACAAAAAGCCAAGATTAATGATACAACAAACTCACATAAAGGAGTACGGGAAATAAAAGAGGAGATGGTAAGACGTAATTTGCACCAAATTTTAGTGTCACGACCTCCTATTTGATTTCCTGTATCTCCTAAAGTAGGTACATTCTATCAGTAATATTGGTTTTTTTATTGTTTTGAACGGTGTTTGCTAAAAAATAGCGTACTTACCAATACACCATATCAAAAGAGAAATCTAATTACCGCTTTCATTGTCACTGTCATGTTTGATTGATATTTCGCGTATAATGCTAGCTTTATGTACACGTTTCACGTAAGACCAGCTGCACCTATTAACTAAGAGTGTTAAATGGGGCTCTCGTCACATGCTATGAGTTGATACGTACAGTTGATCCTATACGAAACATGAACGGGAAATCGCATTGAGTGCATTCGTACTATGCAACATGTAGAAAAAGGAATGCGGTAGCTAACTTGTTGTTCATGGTTCCCGTAGGACTAGTTGCACCTTTAAATTAGGAGCGTTAAATGGGGTTCTCGTCGCACATTATGAGTTAATAGGAACAGTTGATCCTACATGATACATGAACGAGAAATAGCTAAAAGAGGTATTTTCAACAGCTTAGGTTCACGTTTTTACTATAACTCACGGTCCGAAGTTCCCGTGAGACCAGGTGTCCCTATTAAGTAAAAGCATTAAACAGGGCTCTTGTCGAAGGCTGTCACTTAATAGGAATAACTAGTCCCACGGGAAAGCTAGAAGGAAAGTTGCAAAAGCGGGAAACTATTAAAGAGTTGATTATGTATATCAGAAAATCTAAAAAATAATTAAATTAAAATACACATCCACATAGTCTTTGTTGCACTTTTCCTAACATACTGCTCAAAGTTCCCGTGGCACCAAGTGTCCCTATTAAGTAAGAGCGGTAAACAGGGCTCTCGTCGAAGGTTGTCACTTAATAGAAATAATTGAATGCCACGAGAAAGCTGGACAAGAAGTTGCAAAAGTGTAAAACGGCATTTTGTAAAAATTCAACGCATAAGGTAATCATCATCTCCCTAGTTTACAGTCACAAAAAATAGTGACCGACATTTCTCATTTAAGCTTGCTGACTTGATCAATGTAAGACCTAGAAAAAAGATGAAAGGCACACGATCCGCATGTGTTCCGTGTATCTTTTTTCCGAGCCATATACTGACCATCACAATAGTTGTAGAGTGATACAAAACATTAAACAGTTTGTGGTTAAAGTATGGTAAATCGAGGTTTAGATCTGCATACACAAAAGTGGTACCAAACACCGGCCATGGCTACAACCACAGCATGCGAGTGATTGACATGCCAAGAGACGAGAACTGGCAAACAACACTTCGTAAAAATCAAATGCATAAAGTGATCATCATCGCCTTAGCTACTACGGAGTATCTTTTAGAAAAGATAAAGGAGTACCAAAGTGCCAGACCAATTAAGTCCAGCAAAAGACCAGAATGTGGGCCATGTGCGTTGTACACACAGTACCCAAGTGAGTAGTGAGGCAATATTGTTGTAGTTGTTGGGCTAAAAAAAGAGGGGCAAATTTGTTCCTCTCTATTTTTTTTCTTGTATAATAAGTTGTGTATTACACACATCATACACTTAGACATACAGTGTATCCTCGAAGCTTCCCAAGTACACACACATGCACATATACCTGTCAAAGGGTTTGAATTTCAGTTGTTACCCTTGGAACTCGGGTTTGCAAATCTAAAACGAAAACCAAATGCCAGCATTGGCTAAAACCAAAATCAGGGGCAAGTTGCCTCACCAAGATAAGGATTTGAATGACTCATGTTCTCAAGATACATAAATGCAACTAATGGTCACATTCGCTTCAGGTACCTTTTTCAATAAGGACGACCAACACAACTGCAAAAACAAAACTTTGTTAGGCTGGACTGACCTTTGGCAATTCAGCGAACGACAACTTGCAAAATTTAACGTCTTTGTATTTAGGATAATGATAACATCAAATATTTAATATTTTTTGTATCAAATTCCCTATCAAAATGCTTGTAATTATCTCATAAATGCCTGAAAATGGTACGTAATCACTTATTTATTGTTTTCAAGAAGAAATCGAGCATTTGTGCAAGAAACATGGGATTTGTACACAAAAACGAGCAAATATTGATTTTTAAGATGTTTTAAGACGTAACCATCCCGCAAAGGTTACGCCGTAACATAATTAAGGCAAGAATGGTTATCACCAAGGTTACGGCGTAATCACTTGCAAAGTTTACGCCGTAACACATCTCATTATGGAATGATGAGTCATCCGAGTCAGCTTTACGATGTAACAAGGACATTAAAGTTACGCTGTAACATCAATTTTGCCTACGATAAGGAATCCCACATCAGCATGATTACGGCGTAACCACACACAAAGGTTACGCCGTAACAAGTTCGAAAAGTATAAATAGAGCCCTCATTCTGCATATTCATCATCAACCCTTCTACCACAGCATCAAGGGGCGAACCAAGCTTCCAAAGATCAAAGAAATCCATCTGAAGTCTAAGGGAGAAATCACTTTACTTACTTTTGTATTTAATCATTCATAAACAAATCCAGTAAGAATTATGAGCTTTCGATCAATGAATTCCTCCATTACTTCTTACTGTTCTGTTACCATGAGTGGCTAAGCACTTCTAGTGTTGGACTAGTTATGTAATTACTAATGTATTGATTAATATTTCTTGTTTAATTATCATTTTATTATATATCCTTACAGCTTGTCATAGATCCCTGTGTTTTGGCAATATTGAAAGGTAGTTTTGATCCGGTTAGTCCTTTTATTAGGCAAACCGCTAAACTTAGGATTACAAAGGTACTAGGATAAGTTGGAATTTATCCTAGTGTAGGAATCGATCCGATCACTGCCTTAATTACCCTAAATACTAAATTAAGTGCAAGAACTCTTTCAGAGAGGGTTTAGGTTATATACAAGTCTTTTGGATGGTTGGTACTTAATAGCTACAACTAGGATACCTTAACATCGAGACTTTCGAGCAATTGGGATCCATGGGAGTATAAGACAGACCTCGAACGTCAATTCGGGTCTGTCAATATTAGAACACTAATAAAACGATACTTAGACCTTGAACTAGGAAGCATGCCATATACAATAGTAATGAAGTAACTAGGTTAGCACGCTTTTCTCCCTATAGTCTTTTTTTTAATTTACTTTTTTGCATTTACTTCCTGTCTTAATTCTCATAATTATTTCAAAACCATTTTCAAACATGTGACATTTCAAGTTATAACTAATCTAAACTTAGCTCTTGGGACGACCTCGGATTTACCAATCCTACACTACACACGACTGGGTTCTCTGCCCGTTAGTGCGTGTAGACATCGGTGAACGAGTTTTTATAAATTTAAAACTTGTTAAATTATTTCTTTAAAAGAAAATACGCATCAAGTTTTTGGCGCCGCTGCTGGGGAGCTAAAAATTAGCTATATTTTGAATTCTTGTAATTGTTTATTCAAATTCTTATACTAATTTCCATTCTAGCAGAAATGAGTGAAGCGATCACTATCAATGAATATCTGACAGAATTCAGGGACGACAATGGACCTGGAATTGTTAAACTTACCTTTGAAGAAAATATAAACTTTGAATTTTAGGGACAGTGCATTGATGAATTAAAAGAGAACATGTTTTTTGGAAAAGAAAACAAAGACCCTCATGAACATATTGCTAACATCGTTAAAATCATCGATCTATTCCATTCGCCAGATGTATCCAGGGACTAGGTCATGTTAATGGCCTTTCCTTTTACCTTGAAAGGAAAAGCTAAACGGTGATAAAACGATTACCCACCGGCACTATCACAACCTAGGACCTGTTCAGAAGTGCCTTCCTGGACGAATATCGCCCTCCTGCTAAAATTCTTAATGAGATAGAAGCAATTAGGAACTTTAAACAAAGACCTAATAAACTTTTACACTGCTCGTGGGAAAGATTCACAGAGTCTCTCTTCAATTGCCTCGAACATAAACTGAACGATCACGAGCAGTTACGAATCTTCTATCAAGGTTTAGATACCAAAACCCGACGTAAGGCTGATTTCAAGGGACGATTCCTAGAATGACACTATTAAAAGGAATCAAATCTATTAGAGAACTATTCGAACATTCTCTCTCTTAGGGCAAGGAAGGAAACACTGAAACTAAAGAAATGGATGTTGTCCTTGATCAAATCAGTAATTTCAACCGCGACATGAACATAATAACTGAAGAGGTTCGGGTGGTGCAACATAAGTACGAAAACCCTATGGAAGGGAGGATTTCAAGAAACTCTAAATAGTTTCATTAAAGAATCCCTTATAAAGCAAAAGAAGAATGAATTAAGAAAAACTGTGACCAAACCTTTAAAGCACAAGCCTCTTCTATCAAAAATGAGAAAGTCACTTGGGAAAGATCGTTGAGTTAATACAAGATCGGGAAACTGGTAGCCTACCTAGCGCCACTGAAACAAACCCTAGGGGCTGGCACATGCTATAACAACTAAGAGCAGGCTCAATTATAAACCTCCACAAAACCCTCTTGAAAATAACTCGCAAACCAAACCTTCAGCTGAAGAAACTAGCACCACTGATAATAGTAAGGAACCCGACAAACCAGAAAAGACTGTGGAATCCCATGTTTACTCCATTCCTTTTCCTGGACGATTAAAAAAGGAAAAAGAAAAAGAACAATTCAGGAAGTTTCTTAAGAAACTTCAGCAACTGAGCATAAACATTCCATTTATCGAGGCATTAGAACAAATGCCAAAATATGTCAAGTTTATGAAAGATCTCCTTTCTAAAAAATGAAGGATGGAAGAAACCTTTAGGATAACCCTAAATGAAAGATGCTCCGTTATTCTCCTTAACGAAATTCCTCTGAAAGAGAAAGACCCAGGGAGCTTTACCATACTATGTATAATAGGAAATGTCGGCATCAACAAAGCCCTTGCTGACCTTGGGGCCAGCATCAGCCTCATACCATACTTTATGTTTACGAGGTTGGGTTTGGGGGAATTAAAACCAACCCGCATGTGCATTGAATTAGCTAACAAAACAACTCAATACCCGAGGGGAATCGCTGAGAATGTCATTGTAAAAATTGACAAATTTGTTTTCCCTGTTGACTTTATTGTGCTAGACATGGAAGAAGACCACAAAATTCCTATCATTCTGGGGCGACCATTCTTTGCCACTGCTCATGCTATGATAAACGTCTTCAATAAGAAAATATATTGCAAAGTTGGAAACAAGACGGTTACCTTCGACATTGAGAAGTCAATGAAATTTTCCTCTCCTAAGGAGGACACTTGTCTCTCTATCGATATGGTTGACCTAACTATCCTTGACCACACACAGGAAATACTTCCTTCAGACCCTCTGGATTCATTTTTATTCAAACCCATCATCAACTTTCAGGAAGGTAAAATTATCAACTTATGGGAAGATGATAATGATGAAGCAAATCAATACGCAAATTCAGGGTTGCTCTCTAATCAAAATGATGAAGAACTGACTAGCAAGCCTACTCTCTTCACTGCAAACATAAAAGAGCATGAGAAGCAGATTCGAAGTTAAAAGAACTCATCTCTATTATGGAGTATGCCTTTTTGGACGAAAACCATGAATTCCCGGTTATTATTTCTTCATCCTTATTTAGTCAAGAAAAAGAATTACTTCTTTAGGTTTTATCTAAGCACAAAGCAACTTTAGCCATGTTTATAAAGATTTAAATGTTTAGTTTGTTTATATCGGCTGCTTAATTTATTGTTGATCGTTGTTTATGTTTATCGATTTATTCTTGTTTACGTGCTTTTGTATGCGACCTATCATTCAACTAGATTTAGTGATACCGACCAAGTTAGCTAGATTCCGGAATGGCTCTCCATATAGCGAATTATATATCTAGACTAATAGGATCATAAATAATGCCCTATCTTTACCTTTGGTTTATGTGAACAAGTTGGACTAGCAGGTGACCTGGGATAAACAAATAACATATTGATTCCTTTGGTAAAGACTTAGACAGTGGACTACTAGAATATAAATTGCCATTAAGCAGTAAGTGGGTAAAGTCTCCATGATTTAGGGTTTAATAAGATCACCATTATTAATCTCCTATGATAAATTATAATCAGCGTATAGGATACGTGTCTAGATTTTAGGAAGAAGTCCCGCATAAATCTTGGAATGATATGCCGCCTCGCGATAAGCACTCATTGCACTAAAATAAACAAACCAACGTTTTAATTGGATTAATCATGGTTAATATAGTTTTCTTATATTTGGCTAGACCGCTCTTCTATCTTTTGATTATCTGCTTGCGTGTGTTATTGTGTTTTAAATTGATTTAAGTCACCACAAAACTTGTGCAGTCTCTCAGACTGAAAACCCCCTTTTATCCGTTAGAATTAGGATTAACATAGGTTTAACATAAATTAGGATTAACATAGTTTAAATTAACCTAGTTTAGCTAACCAAAATATTGATAGAACTATAAGATTAACACTCTCGCTCTTAGTGATCGACACCCTACTTACCAACATCTGATCGGGTACACTGCCCGTTAAAGTGTTGTTTTAAGTGAAGTCGACAAAATATAAATGTAAAACTTGATAAGTAAAATAACAACCTACACGACGACACATCAAGTTTTTGGCGCCGCATTATCGCTCCTGATTGGAATCTTGATTTCGAATTAATGTGTAATGCTAGCGATTATGTCGTTGGAGTCATTTAAGGATAACGAATCGATAAGAAGTTTCGTCCGATCTACTACGCAAGTAAGACCATGAATGACGCTCAAGAATACTACACTACTACAAATAAGAGCTTCTAGCAGTGGTATACGCCTTTGATAAATTATAATCGTATCTTATAATGTCTAAAAGAGTAGTCTATACTCATCATTCTGCCTTAAAATACTTATTCAGCAAACAAGATGCCAAGCCAGGTCTTATAAGGTGGGTTCTGCTTCTTTAAGAATTTACTATTGAAATTAAAGATAAAAAGGGGACTAAAAACATAGCCGCCGATCATTTATCTAGATTAGAAAATCCTGAATTAGAAAAACTGAACGAATAAGCAATTCGTGACTCTTTCCCTGATAAACATCTTATGGCTATCCATGTTAGGGAACCTAAAGCAGATCCATGGTATGCTGATTATGTAATTTTTTAGTATCAAAAATCATACCACAAGGTCTATCATATCATTTAAGAAAAAATTCCTTTCTGACATGAAACATTACATATTGGATGATCCATATTTATTCAAATCATGCCTAGACGGAATCATAAGAAGATGTGTCTTTGGAAGAGAGTTGCAAGAAATTCTTGAGCATTGTCATATGGGGCCGGCCAGAGGACATTATGGTGCCGACATTACTGCCAGGAAGGTATTTGAATCTAGATTCTACTGGCCAACTATCTTTAAAGATGCCACAAGATATGTTCGTGAATGCGATGCTTGCCAAAGGGCCAGGAATATCCCTTCCCACAATCAGATGCCCTTAACCAATATTATGGTAAGTGCAGTCTTTGATATATGGGGCATCTATTTCATGGGACCTTTTTTCTCTTCTCAGAACAACAAATACATCCTTGTGGCTGTTGATTATGTTTCAAAATGGGTGGAACTAATGACGCTCGGGTAGTAGTTAAATTCCTTCAAAAATGATTTTCAAGATTCGGGGTCCCTAAGGCTCTGATAAGTGATAGAGGGACACATTTTTGCAACTACCTTCTAGAAAAAAAACCTTAAAAAATACGGAGTAACACATAGGCTTGCTACCCCCTTATCACCCTGATGACATCAAATAACGTCACTTTTATAGCATCATTTATCTCATGTAAATTACCCATTTTCTATAGTTATTGTAAGAATTGATAGTTAATCGTTTATATTTGAGAATTGCAGTAATTATGGAGTACTTTGTGAAGATTAGTTAAAGGCACGCATTCTGGAGCTTAAACGAAGAAATCTGAAGAATACTATTCTGACATCCAATACTCCATATCCATTAAGGAAGATACGGTGTATTTGTGCCTGCACTTCACAAGAAACCACGAAGAACAAAGTCCTATACGCCGTATCCAGAAGACTTCTATACGCAGTATCCAAGATATAGTAATTAAATATTCTGGAAGATATTGAACGTGGTCTCTACTCTAAGAAACTTCCAATACGCCGTATTGACTTCAACCAATACGGCGTATCGACCAAATTCCAGACAGTATAAATAGAAGGCCTAAAAAAGAGTTTTAGGTGTGCTTGATCATATTTTCGATACCCTAACCACAAAAGTCGATTTTCAGAAGACAAGAAGAGTAGAAGAGGTCAAGCAAAACTAGTAATTCCAAAGGAAACACCTTGCTCCTATACTCTAGTAATTGTTTGATTTTTGGTATTATTCGTTTAACTCGGTTAGTTTACCTTGGTTGATTGATTATTCCTCTATTGATTACAATGATTAAGGGCTAATACCCTTGGGTATTAGCCATGATTATGAAGATTTAAATGTTTGGTTTGTTTATATCGA
>BQNB010069887.1:0-33332 GCA_026074375.1 Tanacetum coccineum
GTGGTGGTACCAAGGTTTGTCAAGCCTTAATCACCAAAAATCCCTATTCTAAGTGATGTAATCGAAATAGATCGATTTGTGTGAGATTCTCTAAAATGAGAGATCCAAAGGAGGCTTTTTATAGGCTGTTTGGGGGCCAAGTACGACGTACTTTATAAAAAGTACGGCGTACTTGGTCTATGTCGGTTTAAAGATCATTAATGCTGACGAAAAGTGTGGCGTACTTTATAAAAAGTACGACGTACTTGGCCTATGTCGGTTTGTAGAGAATTCTTTCCCAGACGCGTGGGCAGTGAATCGCGTCAATCTGAGTTCGTATGCTCAAGTGATGGCCAAAACAGTAGACAGGTTTCGGGAAGCTAGATGTTGAGTTTACTTCTTCATTTAAGCTTCAAATATTGGTGTTTTCTTCCACGACATGTACCATGAACCTATAATAGGAAATATAGGCTATTAAGTATCGAACGTTCATATAATTAACTAATATATGTAGATAAAAGAACAGACAACGCATATAGAAATATGTATAAAATGAGCGTTATTAAATCCCCCACACTTAAACTTTGATTGCCCTCAAGTAAATCTAAGAAAAGAAATTCAGAAAGATAGTACCTAAATGACAAAATAAGGGAAAATTTTAAATTTTAAATTTTAAAGAAAAATATATATATATAATATTGTTGGTTTCATTATAAATAAGCGCAAAAGGCAAAAACACCGTCCCCCTACACTTAAGGGTTTGCTTGTCCTCAAGCAAAATAAGAGAACAATAAGCTTTACAAACAAAAATAGAATTATGAAAAATATTTTTAGATTTTTAATATGTGAAAACAAGATGTTTGACAATACTCAATCATCTTCAAGCTGTAATAACATGACTAAGAACCTGACGAATATAGAAAATATAATTTACTCAAACACTCTTTTGTGATGTAATAGAGGGCAAAAGGGAAATCACACTCAATTGCTCAGACACGATTAATTAAGATTACCATAAGCTTTTATAAGAAACAAAACTGCACCGACATGCGTAAGCACCAGGTGTAAATATCAAAAGATGGCTTTTATTCGGGTTGTAACGTTAGGCTAAGGGATAATAAGGGTATGAATAAGGCATGGGAAATATATACTGGAAATGATTTTATAATTAAAATACATGTCGACAAGTCTAAGAAACTCATGTTGCTAGCTACTAAACATACCACAAACCCGAGAGATAATTGAACCTCTCAACCTCGAACTCGTACAAATGATATAACAATATGCAACACATCAACTTTAATTCATACTTCATTTTCTCATTTTTTTATATTCTTTATTCGATTTTTTTATCACTCTTTTTTATACTTTTTTTCATTTTTTTTCTTCCTTTTTTATCATTTTTTTTCAATCCACCCTTCATATTCACACAACTAACAATTCCCCCACACAAAGTATAAGCATACACAAAAAAATACGAAACAAGAAGCGTGCACTCTTCATCTTTGTTGAAATGGTACAACACTCATAACAAAACGCGGACAAACAATTAATTAAAAACCAACCAATCATATCAAACAACTAGCAATCAACCGTTTAGACTTTCGACAAGGGGTTAAGGCTAGGCTAAAGGTTATATATTTTTGTATATTTTTTTTCTTTTGGACGGTAAATATGAATAGAATGGCTTAGCAGTTAAACTATGGGTATCTAGCACTAAAAATGAGTGATAACACAGTGATTTTATTTGGGTGGATAGCTAATCAGTATAATTAAATAAAAGAATAAATAATATTAAATGGATGAGCTTCCTAAGTTGTCTCTTTATCACATAAAAATACCGATATCACGCGAATGTGATCTCACTACGGTCACGTATGAATTCAAGAAAAAAAAAAAAAACCAAGTTCTAGAATTAAATAAATCACCGCACCCCATAAACGAAAAGGAATTCAAGCATAAAAATACGTATGCTATATACAGGCTCAAAATCCTCACAAATTTACTGGAATGGTTAGAAATGCGCAAGTAATATCATTGATCCCGAGTTGGATCTGCTTTATCAATCGGGACACATCTCTGAATTCAAAAACTTTATTTATTTATTTATTTTACTATGTTTTATTCTAATATATCAACCTAAGTGATAAAAAATTAAAAATAAAATTTTAGATTACCGAGGGCGAACAAAAATTATTAATTTAAAATGAGTCTAATTTTTCAAATTTATCCCCCCCCCTCACACTTAAGTTGAGCATTATCCGTAATTAGAAAATAACTTAAAAGTAGGACAAGCAGGAAAAATAAATATAATAGAAACGAGACTTCCCGGGGTTCTTTAGTTCTCGGTTGAATTTCTGAAAGATACGATGCTTAACGAAATGCCAGCGTAAGCATGTGAATTCAACCATTTGTAATATACCGATCCGAATTTATCAGTCCCCAAGTGTAAAATGCCAACCACCAATCCAAGCTCCGCTTGATTTATTTAATCTACAAAAAAAACAAAACTACAAGAAAACGTAAAATACAAGAGCGCACTTTCGTAGGCAACACGGTTGCATTTAGCATATGCAACAAGCCTTTAAACCCCTCGGTGTCCCGAGCGGACGAGTTATAGTCTCGTGAGGGTTTTCAGTGAACATACCCACAAAGTTAGTTACATTTCTTTTTTAATACAGTATCAAAGTACGGTTCACATCATATTTTGAAGACTGCTAAGTTTTTTTCTTTTTGTATATGTCACACATGAATAAGTTTTAAGTTGAAAATTATAAAAAAAACATTCAAAAAAATAAGTAAAACGGGGGTGCTTGCGATTCAAATGATTTTGAACCTTTTAATGGATCTTTTCGGTTCTTATTTGATTGTGGGGGGTCATAAGTTAAAAGGGGGATAAAATTATTTATTTTCGGGTTTGTTTTATTTACATTGCGTGTTGGACCAACAATGGTTTAGTGTGGAGGAATTTGGTATTTGCTAAAACACACATCTTTTATACCCCGAAAAACACTATAAAACAGACTAAAAATACTAAAATATGCTTTATTATATTGCAAATATGTTTGTTTGGTATTTTTATGTCTTGTAGGTAAAAATGATTGAAAACGGAGCAAAAACAGGAATTAACGGATTCGTCGCGATCAAGAGTGCTTATTATTCAAAATCAAGATAAAGTCGTGAAAAGTTTCCGAGCATACCATTAGAAAGATTGCGAAATTACGAGTTCAACGGTGCCCTCGGATCTTATCAGGCCAGCCATAACCCACTTAACGGGTCGGACTAGCCCAAGTGAACCTTAAGCCCAAAATAAATTATATAACATGAGAATATATTAAGTGGGTGACGTCTGTTTGCATCATTGTCATATGGGTAGAAATTAAATCAGTTTGTCATCACGTGATGGCGCACTCATTTTGGAATGATCGAATGAGGGTTGGACATGTGGCAGGGGCAATTGTGTTTTTCAAATTTCATTCACACTACAAGCTAGAAATGATCCAAGAGTGGGAAATTTTTGCGTTCAATTTAAGCAATGAAAGAGGGCACGTGTCACAAGGTTATCGGTTTGATTTCTTATATTGTACCTATCAATCCGTATGATGCAAGATCCATGGCAATGATTGGCTAAGTTGTCGTTAAAAAAAAGGCAATGATTGGCTAATAATGCCATGATGATTGAGCTAAATTTACATTTTCACCCCTTTGGCCCCTATAAATACACACTCGCCTCCCCTCTATTTTATTCATTAGATAATTTTTAGTTTTACTTTTTCTTTTAGTTTTTTAGCTTATTTCAAATAAGCTCAGCTTATTTTAGAAGGTAGGTTAGGATAATTTGTACAAGCTAATTTTTAGCTTATAGTTTCAGTTGTATTCGTTATTAAGATCTTTTAAGCAAGAATGTTTAGTTTTAAAATCAATGTTGTTTTAACGATTGGTTTATTTTCTACATGAGATTTTTCACTAGCTTATTATCTCGGCCTATCTAGTCAAAATCACTTAAACATAATTAGATCTAATCCTATAAGCTTGTTACAGCTTATTGGATTAAATTTACTTTGTTTTTAACTATTTTTGAGTCGATAAGCTCAAATAAGCTTGTTTACAGATTATTAGTGAATTTTAGCTTAGCTTGTTTTCTTAGATCATCTTGTAATCTGTTTTTAGTAACTCCTAATTAGCTGAATCAGATAAAATATGTCCAAATTTACAAAACACATTTTAGCTTATTAAACAAAAACAAAAAAAAATGAAATATCATGTTTAGTTTGAGTTAATTTATATCGTGGATTCGAAAAGAGGATGTTAGATTAGTTATTTTTGGTCAAGCTATTGAATGTTAGTTTATTTGGTTTGACTCATTTGGATCACGTTTGGATTATTAAATCTAGGCCCGTTTTTCTTGGATTTTTGGTTTGGGCTTGCATGATAAATCTGGGCTTGTAACTGCTTGCTTATTAGGATATAGAAATTGCAAATTGTATGTTACTGTTAACAGTTTTGGTTTGTTTTGTTTTTTTACTTTTTGGTACCGATCAACATGAGGCGCGAAGCTTAAGGGTTTATTTAGCTAGATAGAATTTAATTATTTTCTTTAGCTAAATAAATCGGGTGGTATTCGTTTAATTGCGGCTCTTCAACTAGGTCTAATTTTCTATCCTTTTTCAATTAAATAGTGTAAATTAGATTAAAAATGTTTTGCTAATTTTATCATGAGTAGCGAGTAGTTTAATTAGTACTTGTTAAGTGATATTGTGAATTGTGAATTGTAATTAAGTTTGTTTCTTTGGGGTTTTTGGGGGGGGGGGATTTTGGCGGGGGAAAAAACAAAAAAAAAAAGGGGGGGGTTTAATTAGTAAATAATCTTCGATTATTTAGATGTATAGTTTGAATGTTTTAAAGGGCAAAAGCTGGAGAAATAGTCAAACTAGACATCTAGTAATCATTTTCTTTTTAAGAGATCATTTTCAAAATAAACCAACGTTGTGAGAAAATTATCTTTTCTAAGGATTATAATTCGTTAGTAAACCTAAATTCACACTTGATGAACTTTTCACGTCACTTAACAAGCACATTTGTCATTTATATATTTTTTTAGATCAATTTTAGTATAATCTTGTAGTTTTAAATCTTAGAATTAATATTAATTTAATTTTTAGCATAAAAATAGTTTAAAACCAAAACCAAAAACTTTTATGACAATCAAGCTCGATTAACAACTTGAACGTAGATTTCCATTCACCTCTCACGGAGGAAGACGATACCCGTGTTGATTACTTATTATTCTTTCCTAAGAATAATTTGTATGATACTTAGCTTGCGTATACGTATATGTAATATATATATATTTATATATATTATATTATAATATATATTATATATATATATATATATATTATACACATATTGAAAATACTAAAAATATTTTTATTATCTTTATAAAAAAAAATTTCAAAAATATTATCCTTTATCCTCTTATTTCATTTAATTCTTTTCTTCTTTATCCTCTTATCTGTTTAATTCTTCGACATGTCTTCGTATAACCATTTTGGTTGCTCGTGGTGTGGAGGTCCGTTTAATGGTGGAAACTGTCGGGGTGTAGTAGTGTAGGATCCGGAAATGAGTTTGTCTATGACCCAAATCCTTATTCTTATAATGAAACATTGAACTTCTTCAACCAACCTCTACAGCCCTAGTACGAGACATACTCGTGTGAGTTATGTGGGAACGATTTTCACTATGGTTTTGATTGTTCGCCACAGTTACCGCTTGTCTATGAGCAGGAACCGTGCTACATTCAAAACTTTAGTGATAATTATTATCCCCAAAATTCACCGAGTTTTTCTCAATAATATCTTTGTTGTGAAAACTGTGGGGGTCCTCATGAAAGTTTTCAATGTCAACTGATGAATCAAAACCACTTTGAGCATAATTCTAATTATTCCAGTTTTGACCAACCCCCGCAGTATTCCATCAATCATCAAGAAGATCTTAATCAGCAAAGGATAAGTGATGTGCACGTTATATGGGATAAACTAGAAGAGTCAAATAGTGAAATTCTCAACATAGTGCGATCATTTTGTGAAATGGTAATTCAACGAAAGCAGGCGGCTAATATTAGTACTTATACTCCTAAGCCTTCAAGACATTTCAATTTTACTTGCGATGATGACGGTGATGACGAGGAGTATTCTATTCCTTTAAAATATATGCCTCAAATTTCTCCGTCTATTGCTCTCGCACCCGTCTCTTCTATTATGGAGCCCGAGGATTCTCATATTGGGGAATGAGGGGAAACTTAGCACTATTTCTTGATAAAGGAATTGGACGATTCATATAAAGTCTAATGTGGGGAACCTCGTCCAATCCAAGAGAGTCCGAGGATACTATTACTGGGAGTATAGTGAGAACATTTACCTTTCGAGTGATGATTTCTATCCATTTTTGACGGAAAAAATCTATGACTTTCTCTAACCCTCTTTTCAATTCAAATGATTTTACCTCTAGTGATGACGAGTCACTATCCGATAAGGACGTTCCGGAAGATGTTGAAATTTACTCTAACCCTCTTTTCAAATTTGATGACGAATATATCTCTAGAGACGTAAATCCTCTTTTTGATGAGGTGTTAGAGGACATCAAGTGCAAGGTTTCTTATGATTCCAACCTTGATGAGTCGACTTTCCTAGTCACACCTCTTTTCGATTCTAATAAGGATGGGTTTTTCACTCCTAGTGATGACATTGAGCTTTTACTTCACCATGATCCGTCTATAAGCATTATTTCCATTCTCAAGGGATTCATCGATGAACCGCCTCTCGAAGAGTGATGATTTATTTGATCTGGAATAAAAAGAAATTGATTGGAAGAAGATTTTGTACGATGCTCCAATTGATGATTTGATTACCGAGGACAAAGTTTTCGACCCAGGGATTTATGAGAAGAGTTTTTCTCCGACATTTGTGAAGTTAACCTTTGAGGATCTCCATTATCTTCCCATCACATTTGTTATCCGAATATTTCTTCCTTATCTCACTTATTCGGTGGATTCTCCTTTTCTTCTCTCCTCCGGGAGTGAGGACACCATTTTTGACCCTAGCATCTACGCTTTTCATTTTTATTCTCTTAAGTCGGTAGCATCTGATAATCCGATGGTGATTTTTCCATACTTTCTCCAAGGACGAATGAATTCGGGGATCGAGTCAAGCTATGTGACTCGGTTACCAAAAACAAAGCGCTTCGTGGGAGGCACCCCATGCTTATCCATCTATTTTTTTTCTTATTTCTAATGTGATGTGAGGAGGCTTGTGCTCTTCCGAATCTTGTTGTTTGTGCTTGTGATTGTTTTTAGGATTGACCCAAAATTTTTGAAGACTCTTCTGTTCGGTGTTTTGTCCTAGTCCACTCGAGCTTCCTAGCCTTTGCTTGCCATTAGTTTGGGGAAATCAGATATCCTAGATTATTATCAACTAACATTTATCTTTTAGCATACTTAATAAACGGCTTAAGATTTGTGTGATACTTTCTCCATGCTTGGATTATGCATTCGACTTTTTGAGTTCTAGTATGGGGTTATAAGCCTTAGACTAGGAAACATTGAGGACAATGTTTAGTTTTAGTACAGGGTAGTATATCTTTGATATGATCTTACCTACCCTTTTCTCGTTGTTCTCACGTACCCCGTTTTCCTGCAAAAATTTTAAATTTTTAAGTCTTAATATCTAGTTTATTGTTCATATATATAAAAAAATATAAGTGTTTTGACCTGAATGTAGGTTTTCCGTTGGTGAGAACGAAAAGTAAATTTTGACCTGACCGGTTTTATATCTTAGCTTTCTCCTTAACGTATATATATTAATTTTTGCTAATCTTTTATACAAGGAGCTATAAAACGTAAGTCTAGCTTAACAAAGTCAAGACTTTGCAAGTTCCCATAATTGATTTTAAATATGCGAAGATCGATTTATTAGAATTAAGATTGTTGCCAGTTGATAACCACCTTTTTAGGGGTAATTATATATCAAATAGTAGTATAATATTAATCAAAATATAAAATCCCAGCGAGTCAACCAAGTAAACCTTTTAGGAAAATGGTCAACAAACTCACGGGTATGATATAAATGATTCCGGATAAGTGTTACCCGGGTCGTTCTCCCAACGAGGCGTGAAATTGACGGTTACGTTATTGGTTTGACTTTTGGATGCTTGAATGGCAAAGTATTTTGGATTTATTTTCTAAATTCTACGGGAAATACAAATTAAGGTACGGGAATTTAAGTACACATTGAGGTTTTGTCAGTGTTGTGGGGAAATTGGACTCCTGGACCCATGGTCGGCTCGCATACCGATGTGGCAGTTGTTAAAAGACCACAGGACTTGAAATTTGGCTATAATAATAATAATTATGTAATAAACCAAAGCCGAAATAAGACTTCTGGATCATGGTCGGCTCGCATACCGATGTGACAGTCGTTTAAAGGGTGGAGGTAATAATAATAATAATAATAAAAATTATGGGCTGATAAAAGTTTACTGCATCTTGCCGGCTCACAACCGATGTTGCAGTCTTCTAAATAAGGCACATAGTTATAATAATCCGAGACTGATAAAAGTTTGCTGCATCTTGCCGGCTCACAACCGATGTTGCAGCCTTCTAAAAGGTCAAGGAAATTACCGAGGTCAAAATATGTTTGCTGCATCTTGCCGGCTCACAACCGATGTTGCAGCCTTCTAAAGGACCGAGGTTTAATAATATTGCAATAATAATAAGTATAAAGCCAAATTTCGACTCCGGGGTTATCTAAATAAAGCCTTCGTCTCTGGACTCGTAGTTGAGTTGTTTCAGATGAAATAAAAAGGATAACCCCTAAATCATGCGAAATTAGAACCTTAATGTGGACCTTATTCTCACCATATCATCTCTTTAGGAAAGGATTTCAAACTAATTGTGGTCTAAACCGGGTTTACTTTATATTAATAAGGGCATAATTTATTTGTCACTAATAATAATAATAATAAAATCTTGAGATACAAAATTAGGAATAAGGGAGGAAAAGTAAGTACACAATTAGCTTTTATGAGTAGTGTTAGCATCATAACTTGTATTTTACAATGATCTTGTTTTTAAGCTTGGCTTGGAGAAGTGAAAGTCGAGGACGATGAATTTATCTATTTGGACACTTTTTATGCTTTTTGTTCCGTGATCCTAAAAGTTATCAATGAATAATGTAAGCATTACATTATGTCACACATGAATAAGTTGTAAGTTGAAAATTATAAAAAAAACATTCAAAAAAATAAGTAAAACGGGGGTGCTTGCGATTTAAATGATTTTGAACCTTTTAATGGATCTTTTCGGTTCTTGTTTGATTGTGGGGGGTCATAAGTTAAAAGGGGGATAAAAATATTTATTTTTGGGTTTGTTTATTTACATTGCGTGTGGGACCAACAATGGTTTAGTGTGGGGGAATTTGGATATTGCTAAAACACACATCTTTTATAACCCGAAAAACACTATAAACGTCTAAAAATTTGCTTTATTATATTGCAAATATGTTTGTTTGGTATTTTTATGTCTTGCAGGTAAAAATGATTGAAAACGGAGCAAAAACAGGAATTGTGCTTATTATTCAAAATCAAGATGAAGTCGTGAAAAGTTTCCGAGCATGCCATTAGAAAGATCGCGAAATTACGAGTTCAACGGTGCCCTCGGATCTTATCAGGCCAGCCATAACCCACTTAACGGGTCGGACTAGCCCAAGTAAACCTTAAGCCCAAAATAAATTATATAACATGAGAATATATTAAGTGGGTGACGTCAGTTTGCATCATTGTCACATGGGTAGAAATTAAATCAGTTTGCCATCACGTGATGGCGCACTCATTTTGGAATGATCGAATGAGGCTTGGACATGTGGCAAGGGCAATTGTGTTTTTCAAATTTCATTCACACTACAAGCTAGAAATGATCCAAGAATGGGAAATTTTTGCGTTCAATTTAAGCAATGAAAGAGGGCACGTGTCACAAGGTTATCGGTTTGATTTCTTATATTGTACCTATCAATCCGTATGATGCAAGATCCAAGGCAATGATTGGCTAAGTTGTCGTTCAAAAAAAAGGGAATGATTGGCTAATAATGCCTGATGATAGAGCTAATTTTACCATTGTACCCTTTGGCCCCTGTAAATACACACTCGCCTCCCCTTATTTTATTCTTAGATAATTTTCAGTTTTACTTTTTCTCTTAGTTTTTTAGCTTATTTCAAATAAGCTAAGCTTATTTTAGAAGGTAGGTTAGGATAATTTGTACAAGCTAATTTTTAGCTTATAGTTTCAGTTGTATTCGTTATTAAGATCTTTTAAGCAAGAATGTTTAGTTTTAAAATCAATGTTGTTTTAACGATTGGTTTATTTTCTACATGAGATTTTTCACTAGCTTATTATCTCGGCCTATCTAGTCAAAATCACTTAAACACAATTAGATCTAATCCTATAAGCTCGTTACAGCTTATTGGATTAAATTTACTTTGTTTTTAACTATTTTTGAGTCGATAAGCTCAAATAAGCTTGTTTACAGATTATTAGTCAATTTTAGCTTAACTTGTTTTCTTAGATCATCTTGTAATCTGTTTTTAGTAACTCCTAATTAGCTGAATCAGATAAAATAAGTCCAAATTTACAAAACACATTTTAGCTTATTAAACAAAAACAAACAAAAAAAATGAAATATCATGTTTAGTTTGAGTTAATTTAGATCGTGGATTCGAAAAGAGGATGTTAGATTAGTTATTTTTTGTCAAGCTATTGAATGTTAGTTTATTTGGTTCGACTAATTTGGCTTGAGCTTATTTGGTACGTGGTTACGTTACGAGTTTAATGAATTTTGGCTTATTGAGCATTAGGTGGATCTGGTTTTGATCAAGGATCGATCTTATTGGTTCAGCTTATTTTAGTCCTAGTTTTTGAGGAAAGCTTATTGGGTTCGATTTATTAAAGCTTATTTAGATAAGCTATTTGGTATTACAATTCAATTGTGCCTTAAATATAGTAACAGTTTGGACTTGTGTTAAGGTTTCACTTAGCAAGCACATTTGTCATTTATATTTTTAGATCAATTTTAGTATAATCTTGTAGTTTTAAATCTTAGAATTAATATTAGTTTAATTTTTAGTATAAAAATAGTTTAACACCAAAACCAAAAACTTGAATGACAATCAAGCTCGATTTACAACTTGAACGTAAATTTCCATTCACTATTCACCGAGGAAAATGATACCCGTTGATTATTTTTTATTCTTTTCTAAGAATAATTTGTATGATACTTTGCTTAAGTATACGTATATGTATTTTATATAAATAGATATATATTATACATTTGAGGGTTTATTTGATACGTGTAAAAATGACAACATCAATTATCGGACTTTCCACTCACAGTGAATACGACATTCACTTGCTCGGTGTAAGCTTGAGGATAAGGTGGGTCACTCCTATCGGTTTGTTTGGAAGAGACATTTTGAGACTTCTCCCACGCATCTATTTTTCTTTCCATGTTTTTATAGATAGTTTGGAAATTCTTTTCGCTTTGCTTCATCCTTATAATCATATCGTTAATATTGTTCTTGACAAACATATTTGAAACTCTTTGACCATCCAAGAATTTGGTGATTAATTTTTCAAGATCTGTTTTAGATTGATCGTCTCTGTCAAAAAAGTTTATCATGACAAGTTCTCATGATACGGATACATCTTTTGAAATGTTCGAGATCCTGTTTCACATCGTTGTTTAATTATGTACGCGTCTTTTTGGAATCATTATTTGATTGAGGTTGTTCATAATGAGATAGGCGAGAATACGAATCATGAGAATCTTGGTTTCGGTAACCTCCAGATTGGATGTAATTTGCTTCATGACGTTCACACATCAGTGTGTCATTGTTCATGTGGTTTTTAGAAGCATGGTTATCTCTAAGGTCATAATTTTTGTTATGTATATCTTGTATTTCTTCATTTAAGCTTTGGAAATGAGAATCCATTTTTATAGTAAGAGCCTCCAATTTTTTCATTATTCGAGAGTTATCATTATTACTGTTACTACCATCAGCGAAAGCAACAGATTTTTGATGATGTTCGTTCTTTGATTTAGTGGACCAATCAAGTTTAAAATGGACTTTGTCCTCAAGAAGTTGAAAAGCTTGATTTGGACATTTGTAGAGGAAGATTCCTCTGGCTCTTTCGTCCAAGATTCCTTGAGTGGGTTTGTCTAGACTGTGATAGAATATATTAATAATAGCTCCTTTGGTCAGACCATGCCCATGACATTTTCGAAGCATGTTCTTCAGTCGTAACCAAGCGCCTGTTAGACTTTCACATACGTTTTGAGAGAAAATTCTGATTTCAAGTCAAAGACGTTCGAATAACAAAGGTGGGAAGAATCTGCTTATAAAAGCTCTTCTCATTTGGTCCTATGATATTATAGACTCTTCATTAAGTTCATTAAACTAGGTTTTAGCTTCATCACACAAGGATAAGGGAAACATCAAAAGCTTGACAGTTTCACTTTGAGTTTCACCATATTTGAACATGTCGCAGATTAAGAGAAATTCACAGATGTGGTCATGCGGATCGGCCCGCTTATAACCATCAAATTTATTTTCCCATATCATTTTTAAGTGGGTACTATTGATAACAAAATTGTCATCAACATCGGGTTGAACAATGGCAGAATTAGAAGTCTGTTCTACAGTCTTAGCACTTCCAACATGGGTTGATCATCGGGATCGAGATTTATTAATTCTTGGGATGGTGAATTGGGTTGGGATTCAACATCTTCTTTGGATGTATTTAAGACGAAAACTTCATTAACGGAAGAATGTTGACTTGAAGATTTGAGTACCTCGACCTCAATGGATTCTTTTTGGATAGTTTTAATTTTACAAGTCTTAATTTTCATACTTTTATTTAATTTAGATAATGGTTTTACAAGTTTTTTCCCCAAGATCGTGGATTTATGCATACTTTAAAGGTTTTGCAAAAAGATATTTTTTATATATATTATTTAATTAAGGTTAATATGATAATCTTTAAAATAAAGCAAATCATTTTTATCTATATATTTATATTTTTATCTTTTTATATTTATATTTATATATTTTAGTTTTTATTATATATAGAAAATAAGGAAAAATAGATTAAAGATTTTTTTATTTCAGATAGATAAGTACGGCGCACTTGAGGAAAAGTGCGCCAGTTTTTCTGGGTTTGGATAGAGTGCGGCGTACTTTAGGAAACGTACGCTGGCTTTTCTAAAAATTTATTTTTTCGATTGTTATTTTTTTTCTTAAGTTTCATATTATAACGAATAACTAGATAATGCAGAGATGACAAAAATAAAATAAAAGCAACAAATGCAATAACAAAAATTAAAACGAGATAAAAACTAATGTTTATTTTAATACGATGATAAGTTATATATTTACAAATTTACAAGGCTTATAATCAAATGATTATAAACCCTAAGATAAGAAGTTTGGATTTTTTTAAACGGACTGAATTTAATCAATTACGAAACAAGTTTGATTAGAGGTAGAAGTGCGACACATTCATAAGTGAGTGCGGCGTACTTGCAGGTTCTACAAGGCAAAAATTCAAATAAAAACAGGGAAGGGCGGCGCACTTCAAAAGAAGTGCGGCATACTTGTAGACACAAAAGGTAGAAATCAAGAAATTAAGCACATTTAAGTAAACAAAGAGCACAAAAAACAAGCAAACAAACTGATAAAAACTTAAAATAATTCCCCGGTAGCAGCGCCAAAAACTTGATGTGTGTTTTACAAGCTTTAAATTTATAATACAAGAAATACCAATTTTGACTAAAAACACAACACGGGCAAGTATACATTTTCATATGTAAATAGTGTATGTAAAGTCCAGGTGTCTAGAGAATTGAAGTTTTCACAGTTTATAATTAAGGTGCTAAGGCTAAAAGGATTGTCACTTATCAAATTAACCAAAACGTGCATATATCGAATATTGTAAAGAAAGCAATTAAAAGGATGATTCAAGAAAATGATTAAAGAATGTTTGTTTAGGAAATGATTACTAAGACATATGAGTGTTTAGGATAGTGTTTATGAGTTTAGAGAATAAAGATATCACGAGTCACAAATCCTTCCGGCCTTTAAGTGTAACTGGCGATTATATTGATTAATAACAACAAATATGTGGATACCTTCAGGATAGATCTTAGCTTAGCTTGTTAAAGCTTTAGTTATCTTAGATAGATCTAAAACAACTATGACATATACCTTGTAGTATATATAAAGATTATGCATAATCTAATCTTTATACACTTAGAAGAACAATAACTCAATAAAACAGTAACTGTTAGGATTTATGTTTTAGTAAGTTAGTACCGACAGTACAAATAGTTAGTACTGTTAGTTATAGTTAGTACCGACATTACAAAATGTAAGTACTGATCGATTAGTTAGTACCGTTAGTTAGAAAATAGTTAGTTCCATTTATTGAGTTGAACATGAGATCTTCTTAGGAAAGATAAGTATGTGTTTGTATGCTGTTCTGTTAGGGTTTATCCTTAGTTTATAAAAGGATAGTCCCCGCCCCCCCCCAACCCCCCCCCCCCCCCCCCCCCCCCCCCCCCACCCCCCCACCCACCCCCCCCCCCCCCCCCCCACCACCCCCCCCCCACCCCCACCCAACCCCACCCCCTCAACCCCCTTGGGCCATTAGTTAGGTTATACGTCCTCAAGATATCTCATAGCAATATCATATCAAAATAGTTAGTAATCTGTAATTGTTCAAAGCAGATTAATAGAAGTTGTTATTTAGTTACACATTGTTTTTCTTAGTACTTGTGTTGAGATTCCGCATCAACATAGTGTATTCATAATCAGTGTTTCTTTATAGTCAGTTGTATTTATACAGCTTGACTATCATCCTTCATAGGCTACTAAGATCTATTCATTTAGGGACTCACAAGTGTATCAGGATGCCTGTGAGGAAACTCGTATTAAGAAAAAAACAATTCAATCAAACCATATTTTCCTAGACTAAACCATGATGCCATCAACATCACAAGAAGAAATTCCACCACCACCACCACCTCCACCATCATCACAAACACCATCCCAACCAACTCCTCATACAGTATCAACCATCAAGCTGCCTATTCTTAAAAAGGGAGAATATGATATTTGGGCTATGAAGATGGAGCACTATTTGGCTCATACAGACTATCCAATCTGGGAGGTTATCCAAAATGGGAATGGTCCTGTATCAATCACTACAGATACATCAGGACAAATTAAGGTTTTGCCTCCTAGAACTGCTGAAGAGATTGTAGCCAGAGAAAGAGAGAGAAAAGCAAGAACCACCTTGCTTATGGCCCTACCAGAAGATCACCTTGCAAAGTTCCATAAGATGACAGATGCAAAAGAAATGTGGGATGCCATTAAATCAAGATTTGGTGGAAATGACGAATCCAAGAAGATGCAAAAGTATATCTTGAAAAGAACAGTTTAAAGGATTCTCTGTATCTAACACAGAAAGGGACTTTCACAAAGGTTATTGATAGGTTCTAATGTCTTCTAAGTCAGTTAGAGATTCATGGAGCAGGTGGTATCTATATGAGGATGCTAATAAAGTTATAAGAATTCTCTACCTTCTGCCTGGTCACAAGTTGCCCTAATTATGAGAACTAACAGGGTAGAACAGTCTTAATTTTGATGATTTTTAACAATCCATATCAGAGTCTTTGAGAGTGATATAAAAGGCTCTACTGCATCATCATCCTCTAGCCCACAAAATGTAGCTTTTGTTTCTGAGAACACAAACAGTACTAATGAAGTTAGTACCGCTTATTGTGTTCCCAATCTTTCTGGTCAAAACACTAAGTTTGAACAAACTTCTTCATACTCACTGCTTGCAAATCAATCTAGCTGCCCTCAACTGGATCATGAGGACTTAGAACAGATTGATGAATATGACCTTGAACGAATGGACTTGAAGTGCAAGTGGCCCATGATATCAATGAGAATGAAAAAAGTTTTATAAAGAAGACTGAAGAAAAGCTACTATTTGATGCAAAAGAAGCTGTTGGCTTTGATAAAACCAAAGTGGAATGTTACAATTGCCACAAGACAGGTCATTTTGCTAGAGAGTGTAGGTTCAAGGGAACTCAAGATAACAGAAGGAGGGATGCATGGAATTCTAGAAACAAGGATGTGAGCAGAGCTGGACAAAAGGAGGATTCTAAGGCATTGGTGATAGTTGATGGAGAAGGTGTGGATTGGAACAAACTCATAAAAAGATGAAGTTTATGCTTTGACTGACTTGCAACAACTCAGACTCTGACACGGAGGTAATTCTTGTTCAAATAAGTGATTAAAGGAGTTTATGTAATACTTAAAAACTGTATGATGCTCAGAGTGATCAACTTATTGATGTAAGCCATACGAATTAAATGCTTATTTCAATGGTCTAAGAAGTTGAAGGCACTGTTAGTTGCTCATTAACCAAGGACAACTGTGGTATGAACAAAAGATTAAGTTTATGAAAATAGACTTAGATGATAAAATAGATGTTCTCACATTACCATAGAACTATTAGCAGAAGCTCAAAAAGACAAAAGGAGATGGTATCTTTATTAGTTTCAGGATAAGTATGTTGCAGAAATCTGAGAAGTTTGACTTTGCAATGTTAGATGCTAGCACGCCAATTGAGACTTGATGCCTTTAGTCATGGATGTGGAGTCCAGTGATGTAGATGTCCTTCTTCTATAGGCTCCTTGATTGCGATATTAGAGCTATAATGTATTTGACTGCTTCTAGACCTGAAATTATGTTTGCAGTTTTGGCTCTGTTTAGGTTTCAGGGTCCTCTCCAAAGACTTCTCATCTAACGTGCTTGTCTAGAGAATTTTTTGGTACCTAATGGCAAACCAAATTGGGTCTTTGGTAGCCTAGAGTGTATTCTTTTGACTTGGAAGCTATACTCAGGATAGTGACTATGCTGGAGCAAATCACTTGTCAGGAAATCATAATAGGGAGGTTGTCATTTTCTTGCAGGAGGACTATCTCTTGGCAGTGCAAAAAAGGCTTACCTTGGGGCTACTTCTACTATGAAGAGAATATGTGATGTTGCCCAAGCTGCTGTGGGCAGTTTGTGGATTAAGAATCAAATGTTAGATATGGGTTCAACTTCCGAACACAAAAATCTACATTGATAATGGAGAGACATTTGCATTGTAAAGAATATGTAAATCATTCCAAGCAATGCAACATTGCATTAGGGCACCATTTTCATAAGAGATGCTTATGAAAAGAAACTCATTCAGGTGCTTAAAATCCACACTGATGATAATGTAGCTGACTTACTCACCAAGGCATTTGATGTTAGCAGGTTTCAGTTCTTGGTTGTAAATATTGGGATGATTAATCCATAAGCTGCATTGGTTAACGGGAGGCAATGTGATGTGTTGTAAAGTATGTATAGAGAAACAGGTGAACCTTTAGGTGGATGTTCTCTTTAGGTTGTGTATTTCTGGAGGTTTGAACAAAGTTTAGAGAGTTGTTGTGCAGAGTTACTAATGGTACTGAAGCACTCCTGTTACCTACATTGTTCTTTCTTTGGTTGGACAAAGTTAGTACCGCCAGCTCAAAGTTAGTACCGCTAGGCAAAGTTTGTACCGCTTTAAAGGTGTTAAAGAAAAATACCGACGAGGGTACAAAGTGTAAATTGAAACGGTTTCCTTGAAATTTGGTTCATAGAACCTATTTAAACCTTTTTCATTGGCAGTCTTCGTACGCATTCTCTCTAACTAATATCGCACTTACTAAGCCCTAATTTCTACTTCACGACGCTCTCTTTTCAAGCAAAAGATAGCTATTTTGATTCATGTCCGAAGCTATAACATTGGTCGCCTATTGGAGAAGTCTGAAGGAATGAGGAGGTTCGACGACCATCATTACCTTTCTCAGTGAAATGTTCCATTCATTTCGCTCTCACTTTAAGTCCTATTGTATTACTACATTTCTTGAACATGTTTTGACGTTGCTAAGTCCAAAAACAATCAACAATGTTTATGACATTAATGCCAACAGGTTGCTGGCAAGTCTGTGTCTATCTTGAGGCATCCTTAAGAAGTGAACTTCGTTTTTGATGATGGCTAATGGGCATAGACACATTACCTTTTAAGCTAATCTTTAATGCTATACATCCAAAATGGGGTAGAGGGGGATTTAAGGTGTTAACATTAATAAAGGCTTTTGGTTTTCACCCTAATTGAGGTTTTTATTTCACACAGTTAATTTTTTTTCAATTTGTTTTTTTTAAAAAAAGTTCAAAGAAGCACCTCTTAGGATTCAAATGCCTACAAACATTGCCAATGCTGTCATTTGTTTAACATCTAATCAGAAGTTTAAAATTTTTAAATTAATTTTTGTGGTCTGCATAGAACATTTAGATGCTAAAAGATGTTTGTTATGTACCCACGTTTTATTTCGATCTTTTTAGGTAAACAACTGTGATGTGTCTGTACCTTAGATCTTTTTCCTGTAATATACTTTAACCTTGTAAAGTTTTTTCTTTTATGGTTAATGATGGGTAAGATTTTCTCAGGAAAGTAACCCTTTGTTTGCCCTCTAGTTGGTACAACAACTCAGGCATGAGGGCGGGTGCTTCTTCAGAAGACCATCTGAAGTACTACCTACACCCTCCCCTGTCCTCTAGTGAAGTACTTATGAGCCACAGATGATATCCCCTGCTCAAACTAGTGAGGTACCTATTGAGCACCAGCCTAACCCATCCCCAAGACCTTCACCCACTAATACTATTCCTGCTTCTATCCCAGAAACTTCTGGTGATAACCTTGGAGGTCACTCATCCAGAGATAAATCCCTTTCAGGGAATGAGGGTGACATGACTATCCAAGGTGTCTATGATCTTTGTCTATCTTTGTGTAAACAGGTTTCAGATCAGGCCAAGGAAATCCAAGCCTTGAAGGCTTAGATCACAAAGCTAAAGAAGCAAGCTAAACCTGTCATCAATCACGATAATGGAATATTTCTGAAAAGTTTCTCATGGAGCATAAGATTTCCAAGGAAGAGCTTCTCAAAGAAACATAGGGTGCACAAAGAGTATGATCCAAACAGGAGAAGATTTGCAAAAGGGTGGAATCATCAAGTTCAAGAGATCCACTGTTGATTGAAATACCGAAAAGATAAAACTTGATCACATGGAAACAGTGAATGCTCAGAGTGAAGGGTGGACAGAGAAATGTGGATGAAGACAAATGAGATTTGATGAAGCTTGATTAGTAATGAAGATGAAGTTTAGTACGTCAAAGAAAGGAGTTAGTCGTGACTTTAAGAAAACTTAGTTATGGACAAGGAACAATAGTTAGTACTGATGGATCAAAAGTCAGTAACTGACATGCAAGTTGAATGTGTTGGAGAACATGTATAAGGTACTGTGCACTTAAAGAAGGTATGAAGAGACAATGAAAAGTACTAAAGAGCAAAGAGAAGGTATGGAAGAGAAAGTTGAAAGTACTGAATGGGAAGTAAAAGGTAATGAAGATCAAAATGAGGAAGGAAATTGCCTCTCAAACATTCAATAAACACCCACTTCTAAAATATTGGAGATGATTGAAACAATTGCTAAGTTCTTCTAATTCATGAGTAAAGCCAAAGCAGTTTCTAGCGGAAAAGGAGAAAGGTGTAGAGTTGAAGGACTGTTAAGAAACTGATAGAACTAAGCTTACCTCTACAAGATCAATTCTACATTAAAGCCTCTTCCAAAGTTGATCCAAAAGGCAAAAGAAGAGAGGATTGAAGGGGTGGATGAATCGAAAGTGATTTGATGATATTCCTCAAGCTGTGTAGTAGTTTAAGCAGCTTGAAAGTGATGAAGAGTTGGCTAGGAAAATTCAAGAAGAGTGGGAAGCTGAAGAGGAGAGAAACAGAATTGCTGAAGAAAATGCTGCAAATGAAGTGCTTATAAGAGATTTTGATGATATGAAGGCAAGGATTGAGGCAGATAGACTTCTTGCTGAGAAAACTTCAAGAACAAGAAAGAGAGCAATTTATAATAGAGGGAAAGTGCAAATTCCTTCATGACTACAATTGCTGGCTCAAAGAAATTCTTGTCTACAAAGTTCGAAGCCATAAGGAATAAACCACCAACCAAGAATCAACTCAGAAATCAAATGATGACTTACTTGAAGCATGTGGGAAACTACAAACATGCTGAATTGAAAATCAAGAAGTTTGAGGAAGTTCAAGCCTTGTATGAAAAGATTAAGAGGTCTGATGAAGATTTCATCTCTATTGGGTCTGCTGAAGATGAAAGGTTGATCAAGAGGATGAATGAGAAAGGAGTTGGTTTATCTAAAAGTGAAGTGATCAAGGAAGAAAGCAAAGAAGAAGTTCAGGAGGAAGTTAAAGATGAAGAGAGTACTAGAAAAAGAAAAATTGGTACTAGGAAGAAGATGAAGTCAAGGAAAAGAAGATACATTCAAAACACTTCTGAAGATTGATAGTGACAAGAGATGATGAATGAGAATTGTTATATAACTATAGCTCAGGATGAAGAAAAAAAGAAGTGGAATATGGATTACTTGACAGAAATATCTATCAAAGATGGAAGACAGAGTGTCTTGAGCTAAAACCACAATCTGTTCAAGTGAAACACCTTGAGGAGATTAATCTAAATGTGGTGATGGAGTAATGGACAGAGAGATACTTTAGTACTTTGATGATAAGTATTGTCCATATTTGATAGAGGAGGTTTGTATGTGTGTATTTAATTGCTTAATTTAAACATATCCTTTTACCTCTAAAAACGAGTTAAATGACCAAAAACAGACAAAATAACTGCCATAATATTTGTTATGTTTTGCATTTGTGTGTGCAGGAAAGGATATCTCACAAATGGACGAAAAAACCCAATCAAAAAGAGACAAAACAGGACACGGGATGGAAAAGTGTTGTGTGAGCGAAGCAAATCACCGTAAAAGTCTACTCCGAGAAGAAAAAGCAAAGAAAAATATAACTTGAGGGGTCAAAAATGCCAAACCCACTAAGTTATATTATATATACAAAAGCAGGGGCTGATTATGACAATTTGGGGAATTCATTTATACAAAAGAAAGAAAAGGGGAAATAAAGAATGCCAAGAGGAAAGTTGTGGAGTGCCTTTCTTGTACACAAACCAAACATCATCTTAATCATCTTCAACATCTCTCTGTCACAGACCCAACTTGTATAAACCTTCCCGCCAACACCAAAACCAGCCTGCAACTATTTTTCTTCCCAGACTTTACACTGCCAACACTCCATCAACCACTTGACAAAACCCTCCCCTCACTCCTCTATAACCCCCACTTTACAAGTTGGCATTCCTCTCTCTCTCAAGGACCATTTCGATGGCTGTAGATGCTCTAAAGAAGCACAAGAAAGATGGATGGGCTGGGATTAGTTTGGAAAGCCCTCACAAAACTGCACACTTTGTTTTTGCTCTTCAAATGTAGCACAAGCGTGCAAGGAAGGTACTTTCGGCTATAAATAGGACTCTTTGTAAACCTTTGAAAAAAGTTAGTAACTAGTTTTTTTCTTTAATTTTTAATATAACTTAGCTTGTTTTTAATTATTTAAAGCTTTTGCTTTCAGTCTTTGTCAAACATTTCCAAGTTTTTAATGCAAGTTTTGAGTTTTCAAGTCAATTTACATTTCAAGTGTTTAGTTTCTTCATTGTGTTGTTTTGTGTTTAAAAAGCTCTCAACACAACTTGTTTATAAGCTGCTCTAATTAAGTAAGTTTAAAAAGTTAAGTAGTTAAGAGAAAATTACAAAAATCACTCTCACATATACCACAGCTTATTGTATGGATGATAAGCCAGTTCTGGATGGGCTTATGGACTCTCACTAGCTTGTTTTATACAAGCTAGTGGTTTGTTGTTTCTTTTGTTTGACCATGTTCTGAGCAAGGTGTAGTAAGGTCTTCTCTTTTTCTTACTTATCTATTGTCTGAACTGCTTGTTTACTTAATTTAATTGTTGTTTTTATAGTTTTTATGATAGACTAATTCATGCTTATTTAAGTGCTTATTATTGATTAAAATTTGCTTATAAGTATTTTACTTTGTTACTTTGATAATTGTTTTAATAATTTTGAACTAAAAATGATTTTTGGAAATGTTAAATGCTGTTTTAAACAAGCAGTACTAACTCCAAGTTAGTACTGCTAGTTCATTTTTAGGACAGTACTAACTTCACACTAACAGTACTAACTCCAAGTTAGTACTGCTAGTTCATTTTCTTGGATTTCAAAGGTAGCAGTACTAACTAACACTAGCAGTTATAACTATTCACTAGCAGTATAACTACCAAGTTTGTACTGGTAGTTATTTTACAGGTGGTACTGGTTGTTAGGTTACTGTTGTGTTTCTCTTGTGTAATTTAGCTTAATTTGCCTATTTAGATTTAGATTAGCTTATTTGTGCCTTAGTGTAAAAGTTTTTAGTAGCTTTAATTCAATTTCCAGCTTATGTTATTTGTTTAATTTTTATGTGCATTTGCTTTCAGTATTAATTCACAAACATTCCTTGTTACATTCAAACAGAAATCGTCAATCGTCTCTCGATTTTCCATTTCAGCCTCGTTGGGGACATAAGACAGGGAACACTCTATACTGCTTTCCGGTTTTCTTGATCTCGCGGATTCTCATCCTTTTTGTGTATTTTTTTTTCTCTTTACTTAATTGATCATAAAAGTGGGTTGGTTACGCGCGTAGTCAATTTTTGGACGCCGCTGCCGGGGTGGCTTCAAAAGTATAATCGCACGTATTGAAAACTTGTGTTTGAATCTATAAAAAAAAAAAAAAAAAAAAAAAAAAAAAAAAAAAAAAAAAAAAAGAGTACAAAAAAAAATTTTCTATTTTTTTTAGTATAATTATTATACAAAAGCCAAAGAAAAAACCAAAAATATAAAAACATTTTCCATAAAAAGAAATAAAATCTTAAATTGGTAAAATACAAAATATATTATTCTCAATTGTGGTATATATCTATAATAACTTCCGGGGAACTGCTGAGTTCCCAATCGAACCAAGATTTAAAAACTTGCCATTTGTGTCTCTTACGACGTACGGCTCACCTCGATTTGATTAACAAACTATAAAGTGGGTATAAGGAGGGTTGTTCCTAGGAACTACGACCCGAAAGGAGAAATAAGCTTCGCGCTATTCCTACTCCTCCGCTCACCTGTGCGTTTTTCATTCTGAGAGCTACCGTGAAGTAAGATTGATTATTTGGCTTAAGTTGTCTATCTCTTGTCCGTTTAAAATAGATTGTGAATATATTTTAAATCCAAAAATCCAAAAAAAAAAAAAAAAAATTAGTGTAACTTCTTTTATTTATTTATTTCCATTTTGTGCATGCGCACTCGATCTCAGTCTCGTGAGCCGCGACCTCCTCCACCAGAAGGACCGCCAGTTGTTATCGAACCTCTTCGTATAGAATACCCATTTCAGGAAGATCCTCACGTAGAGCCAATGGCAGACACTCGAACTATGGCTCAATTGCTCCAAGCACCCACCGAGGGGTACGAGGACGCAATCCTTATTCCTGAAATTGTGGCAAACAATTTCGAGCTGAAGCATGGGTTAATCAATCTTGTCCAGAACAAACAGTTCTTCGGTCATGACAAAGAAGACCCGCATGCTCATATCCGTTACTTCAACAAGATCACCTCCACAATGAGGGTCCCCAATGTTCCAATTGCTACGATTAAGCTTATGCTTTTTCCATTCTCTATCGAGGGAGCAGCCCGAATATGGCTAGAAAAAGAACCCCCTCGATCCATTCAAACTTGGGACGATCTTGTATCCAAATTCATCAACCAGTTTTTCCCTCCCTCTAAAACGACGAATCTTCGCAATGAGATCACCAGATTTCAGCAAAGGTTCGATGAATCGTTTTATGAGGCTTGGGATCGTTTCAATGATCTACTTAGGGCATGTCCACACCAAGGATTCTCAGAATTGCATCAACTTGATACATTCTATAATGCTTTGAACATTAATGATCAAGATTCATTGAACTCCGCAGCAGGTGAAACTTTTTGGACAAAATGCCACGCGAATGTTTTTTAAAATCATCGAGAGCAAGTCCAAGGTTCGTCAACACTATCCTAAGGCAGTTGTTGCCAAAGTAAGTACGAACTCTTCCACCCAAGCTGTTTCATCTGATGTTGCTGAACTTAAGGATATTGTCCGAGCATTGCTCTTAGACAAGAAGAACCAAGCTTCTGCTCCAGCTCCAGCTCCTGCACCTGTCAAAGCAGTTGAGCTAAGTTGTGTTACTTGCGGTGGTGCCCATTCTCACCAAACTGTCCACCCACACATGCAACGTTTCCGGGACAACATTTTTCTGAGTATTGTCACAAGCCGCTGCAGATAACTGACAGACCAAGTAGGAGCTCCAATTTCTGACCTCAAATGGTTGCAAATCACATTATACCTCCAGGTTATTCCACACCGTTGCAGAACTCTCAGCTAATATGCTAACAATTTTCATCGGGGAATATACTTTAACCAAAACCTGGAGAGCAATTTCAACCAAAATAGAGGTGGAAATTTTAATCAGTCCAATTTCAGTCAGAATCAACTTCATAGACCCCAGGTTAATCAGTCTCCAGCTTATCAAGCCCCCGTTCCTCAGACACACAGTGTCACCAAGAACGATTTTGACAACTACGTCAAGGCTAATGATGCTATCATGAGAAATATGCAGAATAACCTCCAAAACCAGGGTCAGAGCATGCAAATCGAAACAAACAAATTGAACAATCAAATGGCAAATCTGACTGATATGTTGGCTAAGTTTGTAACTGCCAATACCGCTTCTACTTCAGGGTCAGGGACACTCCCTGGTAACACAGTTACTAACCCTAGAGAAGACTTAAAGGGTATCACTACCCGAAGCGGTGTTGCATATCAAGGACCTCCAATTCCTACTTCTTCAGTAGTGAAGCCAATACCCGAGGTGACAAAGGACCAAGTGCACCCTTCTTGTTCACAAAGTACTGCACCCGTCCAACCTCCGGTAGGTCCTGAACCAATCACAACTCCAGTTCTTGAGCCCATTGTTGCTCCTGTTGTTGCTCCCGTGCCAAACACTAAACCTTCAGTTTCTCTTCCATATCCTTCGAGGCGTGATAATGAAAAGAGCCGTAATCAAGCTAATGAACAAATCGACAAATTCTATGAAATCTTCAAAGAGATATGATTTTCGAGATTAGCTTTACGGATGCTCCTTGTTTTGATGCCCAAATTCCGCCTCGACTCTAAGAATCTTACTTGGGAATGAAAAAAAAAAAATAAGAAAACTTACTGAAGTGCTCGAACTTCCAAATGAACCCTGTCTCTAGCTCGAACTTCGATGAATGAACATTGTTCGTCGTTCATCATTAACAAGTTGCTCCAGAAAACTTTGGAGACCCCGCAAGTCCTGATTCCTTGTGAATTCAGGGATGTATGAATGCTTAGCAATATGCCGATCTCGTGCTACATTAATTAATGCCATTAACAGTCTAGGGGAAAAGCTTTCACTTCCTGAACATTACAGCCAACTTGCATGACACTCGAACATGCTTTCTAGTTTTCTTTATTTTTCAAGATAAGTTAATTAGGATTTAATTTTGATTTTTAATTTAATTTAGCATTTATTTTCTAAATTTTTAGTATTTAGGGTTCCCGATACCTTATTCTGTTCCCCGTATTTGATTTAGATTTAATTTTAGGATTTCCCTATAACTAATTTTGTATCCCGTAGTTGTTAAGATCTCCATTTCCTATATTTGTTTCCCGTAGATTAAATTAGGTTTTATTTACTTAATTTTAGTTATAATCATACCAGTTTCTCCATCATTCAAATTCTCATCAAACCAGGATAAATTTCAATTGCAGCCTCGTTGGGACATACGACCCGGGAATATCTCTTCCGGAATCTTTTTATCATTGATTTGATTCTCATATATTTTAGCCTTTTGTAGATTTTGACCTTTTTGCCTTGGTCAAGGGCATTTGGTTGAGATCTGCATTTGAGTTATTTTATATATATACTTTCAGACGAATCAGTTGACAAAGCCAAAATCAATGTCATTGCAAAATTACCTCATCCCACCACCATCAAAGGAATTAGGAGTTTTCTCGGTCATGCCGGTTTTTACCGGCGGTTCAAAATATTTTTCTTTTCTTTTTATTAGTATATATCATATAAAAAAAAAAAAAAAAAAAAAAATTGTCCATAAAAAAATAAAATTCACTAATTGGTAAAATACCAAAATATAATATTCTCACACTGAGGGTATTCATAATAAGTTCGGTGAACTATTGAGTTCCCACACTCGAAAAAAGATTTAAATTGCCTTTTGTTGTCACAGACGATATACGGCTCACTCTCATTCTGATTTAACAACTAATAAGTGGGTATAGGAGGGTTGTTCATAGGAACTACGACCCGGAAAAGGAGACATATGCTTAGCGCTTTTTCCTTCTCTCCGCTCACACACTGTGCGTTTTTCAAATGTTCTGAGAGCTAGTGAAGTAAGAATTGTTATCTGGTTTAGTTGTCTATCAGATTTGTCAAAGTGTGAAAATAGTTGTTAATAAATTCGGAAAAACCAAAAAAAATCTTCTTTTTTTCGTAATCAGTTACTTCTTTCCTTATCCCTCTTATCTATTTAATTCTTATGACACATTCGATTGTCGATTTAAAGCGAATTATTAGCATGTTAGGCTTTGTGGCAATTTGCACACTTCGCCTATTGTTGTTCAAAAGAGGAAACCTCAAAATCAAGATTCTTGTTCCAATGCCCGAATCGTTCTACAAACACATTAAGATTGAAAGAATTTTGTTTCGCATTGTGGAGACCTGTTGCATGTCTAATTGTCTAGAATGTGACTGACACGAAAAGATATTGGAGAAAGCTTTGTCAAAAGTTTCAAATATTCCAAGTCATCAATGACAATTCCAACGTTGTTAATGTCTCGAGAGCCATTCGTTGTCAAACAAGACCCCAGTGTCAATTCCTCACAAAATGCTCCACTAATCGACCACAGTGTTGTTGCGAGTGTGGTGATTCGTATAGATGGCATCTTTTGTCAACAATTGCACTGGTAAGTCTTTGTGGAAAGGTGACTCTTATGGTTATATTTGTTCACCAAAAATAACCCCGATTATCTCTAATCCCGCGAAAACAACAAACAAACTGTTGGATTAAGATCCACTAACGCTCGAAAAGTGTGCAAATACCAAAAATTTTTGGCCAATGCCAAAAATGTGGTTGCTATGAATATGATGGTTGTTTTTATTGTATGATTCGAGTGAAACACCAATTTTTAACTCCAGTAGACATCTAAATAACATCCCTATTTTCAAACCCATCTCCACAACCCCCGACTCATTCTTATGAGGATTTTGGAAACAATGGTTCTTTTATGGGTACGATCTGTTCACCAAGTTCCGGTTTATCCTAATCGGACTGTGTACAATCAAGACTTTAATTTCTAACAAATCCTCAAAGTCTTCAACAACAATTCTTTGTTTTAACTATTGTGGAGGTCCTCTGATGATTTTTCAGGTGTCAACAAATGAATTGAGATATTACATGAGCAAAATCTAGCTATGACTTCTAATTCTTTCGGTTTTGACCAATTTCCACCTCCGCAATATACGTCTGTCATCAGATCTAAATTCTCAAAATGAGTTTTTCATTCTCCAAATAAGCAAACCAATCTGGTTTGAGATCTAATACTCAAATAAACAACCTTGGCATGATTTGATTAGCTCAAGCTATGAAAACGAAGAAGAAGAGAAGTGAATTGCAGAAGAGCAAGCGTATTAAAGAGCGCTTATGGAAGATTCCATTTGTGATGATGTGATGACAATGACTAATACACTGCAATACACCTGTTTTATCAACCGAGGCGCCGTTATCTCTCTAATTATGCGAGAATGTGCATCTGACACAATTTCGGCAAGGAATCGGACGAATCTAAAAGTCTGTGTTTAAAATCCTTTGTCCATCCCCAAGTGAGTCCAAAGGTGGTTCCCAGTGTGTGATGTGCCTTTTCATGACAATTCTCGCTCTTGACATTGCAAAAGATAATCTGAGGATTTCTTGAATTCTAACTGATGATTCTACTTCGATGATGAAGCCTTCCTTCTCTAAGTAACGATGTCGAGTATTGTTGAGGCATACTCCTCCAATTCAGAGCCAGTGCTCGAAGTGATGGAGATTGTTATTCCAGAAGTGGAAGAAGAATTAAGAGGACATTTCTTTTAATCAAAGACGATACCTTCGTGAAAAATTGTTGAATGTCAATCGTCATGTTGCTAAAATCAAAAGCATTTAAAAGATAATCCGGTTTACATCCTCCCCACCAATGATGCCCGAGTAGTTTGCAAATTTCTGAAATCTCTCTTCGCCAGATTTGGTGCTCCCCGTGCAATCATAAGTGATCGCGGAACCCATTTTTGTAATGACCAGTTTGCAAAGGTCATGCAGAAATATGGAGTTACTCACCGTCTCTCCACCGCTTATCACCCACAAACAAGTGGGCAAGTGGAAGTATCAAATCGTGGCTTGAAAAGAATCCTTGAAAGGACCATAGGTGAAAACCGTGCCTCCTGGTCGGACAAACTAGATGATGCACTATGGGCCTTCCGCACAGCTTACAAAACACCCATCGGGTGTACTCCTTACAAGCTTGTGTATGGAAAGGCATGCCATCTTCCGATCGAGCTTGAGCACAAAGCCTACTGGGCCTTAAAGCAAGCAAACTTCGATCCTGTAATTACGGGTGATCACCGGAAAGTTCAACTCAATGAACTTAATGAACTTCGTGATCATGCCTATGAGAACTCTTTGATCTATAAGGCCAAAACAAAGAGGCTCCATGACTCCAAGATCAAAAACCGTG
This sequence comes from Tanacetum coccineum, assembly GCA_026074375.1. NCBI lineage: Eukaryota > Viridiplantae > Streptophyta > Magnoliopsida > Asterales > Asteraceae > Tanacetum > Tanacetum coccineum. The sequence goes on from BQNB010069887.1 coordinate 28,985, forward strand.
TTTTCAACATTGGTGATCGAGTCCTCCTCTTTAATTCCAGATTAAAGATTTTCTCGGGCAAACTAAAATCCCGTTGGAATGGCCCTTTCACCATCACTAGAGTATTTCCGTACGGCACTGTTGAGCTTTCTCAAGCCAACGGGCCAAATTTCAAAGTGAATGGTCATCGCGTCAAGCATTACTTTGGAGGGAACGTACCACACTTGGTAGTTCCAGATCTCCAAACTTTCCCCAAGGATCAATAAATCCTTGTGATGGGTCAAGCATCGCGACCCTAAACAAGCGCTTCGTGGGAGGCACCCCATGCTTATCCGTAGTTGTAATAAGTGTTGTTGTTGTGTAAGATAGCTTGTCTTTTCCATTACCCGTGTTTCCATGTTGTTGTTATTTATTGTCCAGGATTGCCCGGATTGTGAAGACTCTCAGTTTTGTCATTCATCAAGAGTTTCACATCCTCAGCTTCATTTGGGAATCCGATATCCTAATCTTATCGACTAACGTTTTATCTTTTGGCATACCTCATAAATGGCCTTAGGATTAATGTAATACCCTTCAAAACATCGAGGACGATGTTTAGTTCTAGTTTGGGGGGGTATCTTCGATTTGATTGTTGCCTGCAGCATTGTTACCACGTAAACCCGTTTTTACCACCAAAATACCAAAAAAATGAAAAAATTGAAAATTTTTCAAAAATATAATAAGTGTTTTGTCGCAGTTTTGCTTTTCTTTTGGGTAGAATAAGAATAATTTTTGACTTGATCGGGCGTGTTGAGCCCTAGCTAGTTCCTTTAGGCCAAGCTTTCACGAATTCTATAGCTTTGAATTTTAAAAATGTGAAGAACGAGAAATGATAGAGTTAAATATAAGTTTATGTGCTAAGCAAGATTCTTCTAAAAACTTATACGAATAACTTGTGGTTTTCTCTCCCGCGAATTTCTAATCCACCTAATCATACGTGCTCAATTTAATTCAACTAAGTCAATCGATGTTTTCAGAAAAAGCTTCAAATTTGTAACTTGAGTTTTCAAAGCGAGATTTTGTAGTGATTTAAAAGATAAATGCCAGAAGCATGAATTTGAACTGTGAATGCAAAAAATGCATGAATGTTGAAATTTTGAATGAAGCAATTACAGTTGAATATTATGGAGCAGTAAAAGATGTGTCGTGATATCCCACTCCGCTACACAACGCACGGTGGGGAGTTCTGAACTAAGAAGGTCTTTACTTCTAGGGATTTGTGTTCTCTTCTCTTCTCTGTGTCGTGATATCTCACTTGGAAGAAAGGTCTGGTGAGGTTCAAATAAGTCACCAATCCTTAGCCTATTAGGATAAGGTGTTGATGTGATTTCCACTAGTAGCATGGGGTGGGTTTGACAAACTAAGAACACCGCGTCGTTGGTTGTGATATCCTGCTACGTTACACGAGGTAGGGGTTCAAACTAAGCAAAGCATTCCTAAGCTTTAAGAATTATGATTATGATGTTGAAAATATATTGCAAAGAGTTCTAAAGTTTTAAATCTCGAAACAAGTTACGAAAGTCTTAATAAGTTATTGCTTTGAGTATTATTATTTGAAATTATGACTAATGAAAATAAGTTGAACTGTATGGTTAAATTAAAAATGACGTGCACACATTCAATCGTATATCCATGTTGGGAGTTGAAAAATTCAAAGTATAAGTATGGAGGGGCTTACCATATAAATTATATAGACAAGATCTTGTTTATTGCTTAGCTTGGAACTTTGTGAAAAATCGCGAGGGGGGGGGGGGGGACGATGAAATTATCCGTGAGGACATACGTAGATCACTCTAACTGGGCGTTTATTCTATGATTCCAGTTAATAAATAAAGAAAGTCAACTTGTTAAAAAAAATGAGAAAAATCTCAAAGTCAGAGTCAATACAGAAGAATCAGCAGTCAAACCGGAGCCGGAACTGAAGAATACTATTGAATGCAATCTTTACCCATCTGATGGGCCGGGAAAGCCCAATAGTATATTTATGAAGACTGTGAAGACCAAATGGGCCCTCAATCATTTACAACAGCCCATTTGTGTGCAATTGACAAAGACTGTGAAGACTTTGAAGACCCGATCCTAGCCCCAGTTACAGCCAATCTCAGCCATTGTACACACAAAACCCACTTCATAACCTTATTGGGCTTGAAAAAGCCCAATAACCAAGCCTGTACCTTATTGGGCCCAAACTCAAACCCAGTGGGCCCAATACAAGCCCAAGCCCAACAAAAGCCCAATACACTCTTTTTATAAAACACAAGGACCCAAAAATGTAAATTTTAAAACTTTGTTTTATAATTAAAAATGAAAAAAAATAAAACTTTAGGGGCCAAAAGTGCCATGTTTAAAAAATGTTTTTGTAAAGAAAAATGGTTTAAATAAAACACAAGGGTTGAAATTGCAATTAACCAAAACCCTCTTTTATTTCTTTATTAATAAACTAGAGGGACCATTTATGTAAATTGCCAAAACCTTTTTTACTCTTTTTGTTTTAAAACCAGAGGGGCCTAAACTGCCACTTTCCAAACCTTTTTATAACTAAAAACCCGGCTAAATGAAATGAATAAAGTAAGAAAGTTGGGGGGCTAAACATGCATCTTTTTCATTTCTTTCTTTTAAAACTTCCCAACCATAACAGTACCAACACCACTTCCCGCCAACCTTATACCACCCATTTCCCACGGTTTTCTTGCCATACCACCTCTCCAGTACAATCCACAGCTCACCCTTCACCTTTCCCCACTCAACCCCAACCCTATACCCCTCTACCCTGGCAATTCACACAACCCGAGCTCCACATCAATGGTGAGATGGTGTACAGGGTAAACCAAGGGTTAGGATTGCATCAAGAGTATTGTACACTCACAAGTAGCACTTCCCAACACAAAGAGAAGCAAAAGAGCTGCTATAAAAGGAAGAGAGACCAAGCCGGCTTACAACACACCCTGTTTTTACTTTAGTTTTAATTTTTATTAAGTCTTTCTTTGTATTATTGTAATTCAGTCCTATTTAAAAGTTTATGTTGTAAGTTCTTGGAGTTTAAATGAAAAATTAGGAGTTTTTATTTGAAAAGTTGCAAGTAACCATTGTCGAAATTTAAAGCTTTATTTAAGCTCTCTAAAATCTGTTTATCTATTATAAAAATGTGTTAAAGTTGTTAAACACCACTAGTAATCACATTTATTAGCTTTTACTTCATTAAAATGGTAAAAACCCGAATTTTATATAATTAAAGGGGTGTTTGGTTTTGACTGTGAAATGGGTCAAAACAGGTTAACCATGGGTCAAACACACTCAGCCATCTTTGGCTGAGTGTGTGGGCTTTATTAGGCCAAGTTTTATCATAATTTTTTGTTAAAAATAAGTTTTTAGAACCCTTTCTATTTTCTGTCAAAATTCATAAGCTTAAAATAAGCTTAAGTGCTCAAGCTGCATAAGCAGCTTAAGCACATTGTTGTGTGCTTGTAGTTGTTATTTCTAGCCCTTTAAACTAACCTTGTTGCTGTCCCTTTGGTTTGACCAAGTGGAACTCAAAATTTGGCTTTGCAATATCTTTGAAAACCCTCAATTTTAAGCCCCAAATTCAGCATGTTCAAGTTGTCCTTATCAGCTTAAATTCTGAAAATAAGCTCAACTATAGCCCCTTTTAATCTGTTTGTGGTTTGTTTTGACTAAAAAGCCTTTGAGAGCTTATTACCATAAGCCCAAAAAGCCTTTAGCCCACTGCATTGCCCTCCCCTGGTGCTGAGCACCATAACTCAGCCCCTTTTTCTAGCTTATTTGATTTTAAGCACTAGGATTTTATAGCTTTTATTTGTAGCTTATTAGTTTCCTTTTATTTCCCCAAAATCTTGTAGCTTAACTCCTCCTTTAGCTTAGCTTATTTAGAGCTTAAAGTTCCCTTTCTTTCTGTTTTCTTTTAAACTGTTAGTATAAACTTAAGAGCTCCCCAGCTTATTTTAGGGCTTATTCTAGAAAACTTAGGCTTATTTAAGAATTCCCTAGCCTACTTATCTGTTTCCCCTAGTTTCTAGCCTATTTGTTGCATTAAATCCCAAAAAGCCAAGCAAATTAAGCTCATAAGCTTAATAAGTTTCTGTCAGCCCAAAAGCTAACATTTTTAGCTTATTTAGTCCATTTCAGCTTATGTGCCTTTTATGAAAAATGCTCCCCTTAAGCCCCTGAATAAGTTTGCTTCTTTGGCTTTTTGCGAATAAGCAACTTGGACCCACCTTGTAATCGGGGTCCATCTCAGGGACCATTTGTGTAACTTTCTCTTTTCTAGTTAGCATTGTTAGTCCCTGTGGTTAGTAGCCTTGTTACCCCGTTT